>PVLD010003808.1:0-136011 GCA_004027595.1 Dinomys branickii | reverse complement strand
CATTAAGTGATATAATACAATAGTAGAATCATGTTAGCCCTCCTGCACATATGTATATTCATATATATTCCTATATACATACATACATACATTTTTGTCTTTTTCTTTTCTCCTTTCCTTCTTCCCATCCGTTCTCTGTTTTTGGACAGATTTCCTTCATGACTTTTAGTTTATATTCCCACCCTCGGGTTCTTACACCCGTGATATAATACGTTGTCTGCACATGTATCGCTGATTTATTTCACTTATGAGTATGGACTCCAGTTTTGTCCACTTGCCTACAAAGTTCCCAAAATTGTCTTTCTTTATAGCTGAATAATATTCCATTATATAAAAGTGCCACAATTTTTTAATCCAGTCTTCTGTGGATGGGCACTTGGGTTGCTTCCACATTTTTAGTAAGGCTTTTTAGAGATTATGGTTTTCTTGAGGGAGGTTTCCTTTTCAAACTGTAATATTCCTATGAATACATGGAAATGCAGTAGCTCCTGCCTTCTGAACACTGTGGCATGAGTTGTGGCTCCAGTTTTGAGGTTTATCTTTTAATCTTAGGGAAACAAATCGTAACAGTACAGGAGTACCGTAGAGACATGGAGAGTATAGGGGATCTTTGTGTATTATCAAAAATATGATGAATGTTTACATTTTTTTTAAAAAACTCATTACGGTAAAAGACACATTGTCATTAATCCCCTCAGAATACACCCCCTCCCTTCGAACACACTTAGCCCATCGTTTTGTCACTTGCTAAAGCCATTCTGGAAGTCCTCTTTTTGTGAGCGTCTTTAGGTGCGTTGTGGCTACTTTAATGTTCTGAATCAATTCAAAAGTTTACCATTCATCATCATTTTGACTTGGAGGATGAGCCAGAAGGCACATCTTGCCAGATCTGGTGAATAAAGTAGATGAGGACACACCATCAAGCTTTTACAATCCTGCTTTTCATTGGACAGCACTTGGCAGCAGCACTCGCCATATTTTTTTAAATCACACCTCGTAAAGACAAGAAAGAACTTTCAGAACTGCTTCTGAAATTGGTAAGAATGATAGGATATGTTTGAGGCAAAGAGAGATATTTTGAGGGCAATTAATGTAGATGTATCTATATTTTTACAAGTTAAACATTTGCCATATATTGCAATTACACCTCATGTAATGTCTCTTGGGGTCTTCACAAGGAATTTCCAGTGCTGCCTAATACAAGGGAAAAATTCCTTTTCAATGTGTAATACACAAATTGGATTATAAACCAAATACCTTCCATAGTATGATTCACATATGTGGAATTTCCACTAAGGTACATTTTACTATTTTATGTAAGTTTATGTCAGACACAAAGATTAAACTGAATTTTTTCTTACATATCTGGTGATTTCACCTATGTTTTTTCCAAGCACCCCTGGTACTTCTGTATTATTCATCCCAGCAGTTATATAGTTGGTTACAAGAATGGTTGCAAGATACTTAACAACTCACGTTCAGAGATGCAATGTAACTTCGTTAAACATTTTACTTTTTTATTTTATTTGTTTCAGAGAGAGGTAGCTTGATAAAAATGCTTCTCAGATAACAAGCCAATGAGAATTGTATACAGTCATTTATTTATACCACTGATGCTGCAGATATGTTTTACAGCACAAGAATCCATAGCAGTAGTTTTCAGCTAGACATCACAAATGCCTTTATTAGTTCCTGCCACAGATACAGAATATTTCCATGAGCTTTATAGATTAAAACAATGCAAATTTACTATTATCTTACAGTTGTAGAGGTCAGAAGTGCAGAATGGGAATCCTTGAACTAAAATCAGTGTTATCATGACTCTGTTCACTTGAGTTCCTGGGGGAAGTTGGGAATTTCTTGTTTTCTGCCCTTTTCCAGGCTCTAAAGAGTGTTGACACCTTTGGCCCATGGCCCCTCTTCATCCTCGAAGCCAATGTGGTTTACCCTGACCAGACTCCTCTACCTTTCACTCACTTACATCATCTGTGTGAATACCTTGTGCCTGCCCATGTAACCCAGGGTGATTTCCGCCCCCCTCAGACCTTGCGCCGGGCCATGTACTACTTATGCATAGATGCTGTGGGTTAGAACTTAGATTTTGGGGAAGAGTCATTATTCTGGACATCTCAGAATATTATTAACATTAAATAATATTACTAATATTATTTAACATCTCACCTGTTAAACCTGTGGGGAAAGTTGGTGACTCAGAACCAGTACTCAGCCCAACCCTACCAGGTTGCAGAGGAGTGGGAAGGCAGAGCCCTGGTGCTTGTGCAGGCCATTGTCATGTAGAGCCAGTGCCCAGTACCAAAGCAGGGATATACTTAGTGTTAGGTCTCAAGGGTGATTGCAGCCTGGTGAGTTCTCCCTGTCCTGGAGTTCAGGTAGAGCCTTGCCCTGGGGACTGGCTGGCTGCCTAACCAAGCAATGCCTGCTTGAAACAGTTCTACTCTATTATAATGATACCTAGTTGTAATGATTAAGAGAAATTTGAAATTTTCAGATGAAATTAAATTTCATCTTCCTAGTGCTATCTTTTTGATGTGTAAGACAGAATTTTAACACATTTCAATGGAATCAGAATTGTACAGCACTTCTCAGTGAAACATTGATTTATCTCATTAGATAACTCACTTGTGCTATTAGCACAGAAGATAATTGAGTTATTTGTAGTTTGCAAAAAATCATGTGAAAACATGCAAGGAAAATATATTCTGTAGGCCTAGCAATTATTAGTAACATGGTACCAAAGAATATGCATAAAGTTAAACGATGTAAAAATTACAAGAATGTCAAAATGGAATAAGATTAAGATCATTAGCGGCTGAAGTTTTATCAGGAAGAGTTGAACAGACAAATTGGGCTTGAACTGACAACTATTTTATGAATAGTTTGTGCTATTTAATGTACTAGCGTGATTTATGATGGCAAATAAAAATAATTATTATGATTTAATTAAATCGAAACTAATGTAAGCTCTCTGCGTAAGGCAGACACATTAAATTTTAAGATCGAAGTATAGTATGTTTTGAGAACTGTACTTTTTCATCAAATAATAGCCTTTAGTAGCCTTAAGTCTCATTCTTAAAATGAAGTGACATTGTTATGAAGAGACCCAACACAAGAAGAGATGGAAATTTATTTCATATGCTGCAGTTATTTCCCTGGCTAGTTCTTTGTTTGGCAATGCAATAATAGCTTGTCTATCTCAAGGCTTTCTACCAGACTTCACACTTCTAACCAAATGATCAGCTCCAGGGTTCCCCTTCTTGAGAGCCAAGCATGAAGAGGAGCCCTGAGGGACCACTGCCATCTCCTGATAGAGTCCAGTCTTAAAGGAGAGGCACAGTGGGCTGCAGTAGGGTCATAAAGAGAACTGGAGTGGAAAGTGAGATGATGCTGTACAGTGGACAGGGAGTAAATAGCCAGCAGCTGTAGAGCTGGATTTGTGCTGCAGGTAGTCTTACAATGCCTCCTTAGAGCGCCGTGACTCCTTTCCTGTTTGTGTGGCAACTTCCTCACCATTGTCATAGAACAAGCAAAAGATGCTACACCTTAGTGAGGTCTGTGGGCAGTGTCCTTGCAGGAGTGGAACTACCTTCTTGAGGATTTAGATTTGTTTCTGGGCACCAGCCTTTTAAAAGCAATGCATCATTCTCTACCCAACAGATGCTTGCTGTAGGCAGTAATATGTTGGCTTGTCCATTTTCAGCTTGTAGTACAAAATAAATGAAAGGCAAGGACATTACAATTGGGAGGGAAGGACTATTATTTAAAAGGCTTTTAAATGATGTCACTATATATTCTTTTAACAACATCCTCTAAAAGCCTCTGAAAAAATAGTTCCTTCCTCCCTCAGTTGTTAACAAGGACCATACTGGAGACTACTCTTTAAAAGGCTGTTAAATGGTGATCCTATATTTTTTAACATCAACATCATTTAGAAACCTTTTAGAGGACAGTCTTCTTTACCCACAGCTAACGGAGGGAAAAGACATGGGGGTAAGGATTACTGTTTTAAAGGCCTCTGGATGGTACTGTCAATAAATAAAGCAATATTGTCATAAAAGCCTTTTTCCAAGGTGATTCAGCTTTTTTGATATGTATGTACTTTTAACCTCATGCCTCTTTGTTATCTGACAGATTGGTGCTTTAGTGTTGACTGAAAACTCAATTTACTAATAATTCCCAAAATGACCTTTATTGAACTTTTTTACAGTTTGAACATCAATTTCACGTATACAATCTCTTTTGATCCTCTCAATAGTTCATTGAAACAGACAGGATATGTATAGTTAGCCCCATTTTACAGAAGAGAAACACACAAGCTTAGTGAGATTGTGATTTAGCTGAGGTCTTACTGGTTAGTATATGGTTGAGTTAAAACAGTTAACGACATCCCTTGACATCTGGGCTAATATTCCACCCCATTGTCTCAGGTTACCTTCATTCCTTTTATTTTTAAAAAGTCATATATTCTTCTAAATTGAGCCTTTTCACATGTGCAAATACTACAAGTTAATTATTTAAAATTAGCGTGGAAGTGGGATTCTGTAATTTTAGCACTAAAAGTAGATATATAAAGTTTTTTTTAATAGTGTAATCTTGATGAAGTAAAGAAGTGTATGGTACCATTTCAAGATAATCCTTCATGGATGTTATGGCATTCAAACTTTTCTTGAAGTTCCTTTGCCTTGTGATGTATGTTTATGAAACTAGTATCACTGGAAAGCTACTTTAAAATATCTGGTTTATTAAATAGCTGACATCTTGAAAACAATTTCAATCTCATTTTATTGATTTGCTTTTGAATGGTATTATTTTATCCATGGATCTATAATTAAGATCATATTCAAAACAGATTCCTCAGCTCTTAATCTTTGGAAAGAGAATAAATGACGGTTCTTTCTAGTTCTTGTCATTCTCTGAAGGAAAGGGAAAAAAATTTCTCCCGTATCTTGCATGACTGATCTTTTCTTTGTCAGAAGCAACACATTATGTTTATACAAAAAGGAATTGTAGCTTATTGCTTGGGAGAAATGACATATAAAAATATACTACATTCCAATCTTAGCTCTGCCACTAGCTAGTAAACACTGTCTTTAATAATAATTAAGGGAGAAGCACTATCATGATCAGAATGCTTTCACATGCAGTATCTCACTGACTTATAGAAGAATCCTGTGAATTAGATCATTTTTACCCTTTAAGGTACAGATTCAAACTCAGAGAAATTAAATGATTGTCTTCTTATCAAATAGCTTGGAGTTCTTCTAACTCAATATCTAGTGTTTTGTTACTCCCAGCTCTTACTTTCTTCTGAGGTCTAAAGATGGAACAGTTAAAGTGACATTGTGTATTGTGGCAGAAGTAATAAGGGAGCAAAAGATTGGGAAAGACACCAAACTGTTAATTATGGTTAATCCTCGGGGATTTTACTTTTCCATTATTTCTGTATTATTTGAAGTTACTTTCAATAAACTTGTCTTTTACAATTTGAAAAAATTTTTCAGTGAAGGCTTGAACTCAGCTAGTAATATAGAAACAGGAGAGAAATGAATGTGACATGAAACTTCTTTCCCAGTTGTTGAAATGTAAGCAGGATGTCAGGCATGGTGCCATGGGCCTGAGCTTGGTCATAGGGCACAGAGGAGGCAACTTGTGCTCTGTTTTACGTCAGGAGCAACTGTGGAGGAAGAGGCAGGAGAACATCTCAGATGAAACAATCACCACGCTTGTCAAAGGACAACTTAACACAAAGTTGTTTTGTTCTTACATACAGTTTCCTGAATTCTAATGAAACTCCTTGTAAAAATTATTGAAACCTTTCTGCTAAACACTTTGAAAATAAATTTTTAAAAAAATTTATATTACTGTATCTTTGTGATACATAATAAGTAAATTCATCAGGGGAATTGGCACCTGCACGTGCCGCACGGCGACCCTTTTATTTCTCCCCTCCTCCGTCTCATCCCATCCCTAGGCACCTTCCCATCTCTCCAGTCTGTCTCTGTTTCCTGTCACCTCCCTTCTATTTTGCTCTTTAAATTGCTTATCCTTTAGATTTTCCTTAGAAGAGAAGCATCAGTATTTAACTTTCTATGTCTGAACTGTTCCATTTTTCATTTTGGTCTCAAGGTACATCCATTTTCCCACAAGTGACTCAAGTTTATCCTATGACTAAGTAGTACTACACACACACACACACACACACACACACACACACACACACACGTATCCCGCAGTTTCTCTTTTTATTAGTACATGTTTTCAGTACCTGCAGTTTACAGTCATGTGGGGGAGTGAGTACATGTATATAATAACTTGATTTCTTTTTCCTTAATCCCTTTTTCTCTTGCTCACCTCCCTCCTCCTGTAAATCCCCTTTCCCCATTTTCATTTTTTTTTATTTTAAAAAGAAAAGAACTAAAACATTAACAGACATGCAGGCATAAATAAAACAACATAAAAACAATAATAAAAGCAATACAGAATTTCAGACAAGGTGATAGGAAATTAACAATGGTTGTAGTATTACATATTGGTATCTTCAAATTGGTTACTTAGATAAATAAATATAGGCATGTAAGATTGACCAAACAATTAAACATTAACTGTTCCTTTCAATAACTCAACAGAAATTAGTATAATTATCTTAGCTGTCTTATGTATATATATATATAGATATTTTTTCCTCTTTTTCTTTTATTTCTCTTTCCCTCATCCCAGTTGTTCTTTCCTTTTGAGCAGTTTCTTTCCCTTTCACAATATCTATTGTATCTTTAAGATTTATTTCCTCTTTCAGGTTCTCACAGTAAGGAGACAATATGATGTTTACACATGTGAGTCTGATTTATTTCACTTAATGAGTATGGTCTCTAGATGCATCCATTTACCTATAAAAGCCTCAAGTTTATCTTTCTTCGTAGCTGAGTAACATTCCATTGTATTAAAAATGCCACATCTTTCTTATCTGTTCCTCAGTTGCTGGGCATTTGGGTTGTTTCCATGATTTAGTTATGACAAATTGTGCTGCTATAAACATGGGTGCACATGTATCACTGTGGTGTGTTGTTTTCGGTTCTTCTGGAGAAGTACCCAGGAGGGAAGTGGCCAGGTTGGCTGGGACACCTGGGCCCATTACCAATGGGTCTCCTCACCAATCTCCACAGGTGCACCAGTCACTTTCACTCTTGCTGGTGCCATCACTTAGCTCATGCGTGTGACACACAATCTTACCTTCGAGGTGATCCTGTTCCTGTACATGGCACATCTTTGTTCTGCTTACTTCCCCTTCCTCTCCCCTTGTCTCCTTAGTCCATCTCTTATTGTGCCTTTTGTACTTTGCCTCACTGAAATGAAAGGTACAAATGATACTTAAGCTTGGGTGACTACATTTTCTTTATCCATTGTCCATCTGTTGAAGGACACATGGACTGCTTTCAAGATTCAGCTGTTATGAATTGTGATACTATAAACACGGGTATATATGTATCAGTATAATATGGTAACTTTAGCACTTTGGAGAGAATACTCAGAAGAGGTATACCTGGTCAAATGGAATTTCTGGGTTTAGTTTTTTAAGGAATCTCTATACAGATTTCCACAGTCGTAACAGTTTACACTTCCACCAAGATTGTACAGCACACCTACCCCTAGCTCCACCCCACAACAGCCCTTTTTGAGTTCTTGACAGCCATTCTTTCTGGAGTAGGATGCAATCTCAGTGTTATTTTGATTTGTATTTTTCTAATGCCCAGAGGTGCTGAACATTTTATCATGTACCTGTTGGTCATTTGTGCATCTTTATTTGAGAGGTGTCTGTTCATTTCGATTGCTCATTTTTTCATTAGGCATTTTATTTGGGAGCATCTAGTTTTTTCTTTCTCAGTTCTCTGCATACTCTAGATACCAGTTCTCTGTCTAAGGTATAGCTTGCAAAAGTTTTTCTGTAAGTTATTTCTTCACTCTGTTGTTTCCTTTGCAGAAATTTTAAACTTAAAAATAATTCCATTTATTGACTCTTGGCATTATTTCTGTTCAACTGGGGCTCTGTTCAGGAAGTCCTTTTTTACCTGTTTTATTTTCAGGCAGATTCAGTGTTTGTTTTTTACCTAGGTCTTTGATCCATTATTGTGTGATTTTTATTACACAGTAAGAGATATGAGTCTGGATTCATTCTTCTAGGATAACTAGTTTTTCCCAGCACCATTTCTCAGAGGCTGTCTTTTCTCCAGCATGTTTTTGGCCCTTTGTCAAAGATCAGATGGTTAAAGCTGCCTGGGGCTGCTTCTGCACCCTCAGCTTGGTTCCATTGATCCCTGTGTCTGGTTATGTGCCAGCATCATACTATTTTTTTATCACTATAGCTTTGTAATTTATTAGCACCATTAAAGCAAAAGTCAGAAGGAAATGTATCTGTGGACAGTGTAATTTGCCTTTATCCATGGTTCTAGTTTTCACGGAAAAGGTAAATATTTGTATAACTTTATGGATTTTAACTTTATGAAAAGCATTATATGTACTGAGAATAATGTTTGTAGATTTGTCTTTGAGAAGGGGAAAGAACAGAATATTGTTATAGAGTAATTGCCTCCGTATCTCAAAAATATATCCAAGGATCAGCTTCTTCCTTTGAGGAGGTGGTGTGCAGTGTTGGGAATCGCCCAGTGCCCTGCCCAAGCGCTCTGACACTGTCACCCAGCTCCAGCCACTTTTTTTTGGTAGAGTCAGACAATAAATATTGTCTATAACTGTTTAACCCTGCCATTGTGGTGCAGAAGCAGCCAGCATATAAATGAATGTGTCTGTGTTCCAGAAAAACTTGGAGACACTGAAATATGAATTCATATACAGAACTTTGGTGAGGTTGTACTAGGGAGTGAAACTAGGACCTTTGCACTGGCCTATATCCCATCTTTTTAAACATTTTTTAGGGGATCCTTCTGTCTCAGCTTTCCAAGTAGCTGGAATTATAGGTGTGTATCACTGAATGAAACTCATGTATTTTTAATGTAACAAAAATGTTATTTTTCTTTTCTACCATTTACAAATGCACACCTTATACAGAAACACACAGTGGACAAGGTTTGGCTCTGGGCATTGTTTGCTGGTGCCTGGTTAATACCATGTATAAATTAATATATTCACTAAGTGTTCACAATATGCTCAGGTCTTTCCAGAAATTTATTTTAATACATGTTCTTACCAAAAATAAGAGATGAGAAAATCTCATGTTTTATAATATATACTGACTACTGAAAGTTTGAGAAATTGTAACAGTTTCTAGAATAGCTAGATGCACATACATAAGGAAGACATCCTTAGAATGATAAAGTAATATTTGCTAGAAGATTCAAATGTAGTTCTTTGAATCTCTGCTTAACGGTAAGAATTAAGCATATTTGCTCTTTGCTTTTTTAATCTATAATCTGTACTAGGTATTAGACTTAATGAATTGATGATAAAATTAAAGCTCATTTTCTACATTTTACTGGGTAAGAGAGACAATATTGTGGCTGCCTGCTTCATAACTCATCAATTGACACATGCATTTGGTTTAAAAAGCACTAATTTGATTTTTTAAAGCACTAATTTTAAACATGAAGCTTTCCTCTGTTTATGCTTATTTTCTTGCCTCCTCATTTTTATATTTTTATAAATCATATTTAAATAGATATAGCTATAAAATAAGCTGAACAAACTAGATATAAAAAGAGCATTTTATATATTGCAAATCTTCATTTCTTTTGAAATTCAAAAGCAGAATAGATTGATAATACTTATAAATGATTGAGTAACTAAATATAGATTAAAGCATAAAAGGCTGGAAAACATTGTTTTCATAAAGCTTTATGTGGGAATGTCATCTTTGAAATAGTAATGCAGAGGCTGAACAAGGTTTATTCTAGGCCACTTAATATTTCATGTTTTATTTTTCAAATCTCATTTTAAATCTTATAATTCAATCATTTTGAACAGCTATTTTCAAAAGAAGTTTTACAACTTTAATCTTAATAATCTCAAAAAAAGCAGACATGCTATGTCATAAAATAACTATTAGTGACTAGTTTGTATCCTATAAATCTAACTTGAGTTGATAATATGGTCCATTACCAGCTAACTGCACAGAGTATTTTTCATTTTACACTCTTCAGTTACTTTTTAGTGAAGTGTTAAAAAATATGAAGCTTTTCTCCCCTCTAAAATTGCACGCTGTCTGTCTGTTATTAGGGAGATAACAGCTCTTATAAATGTTTCAGTAAGCACTAAGTAGACAGTTATGTGCACTCTCATTCCACGCTTATTTGCTTACTGTAATAAACTGATAAAATATGTGTGGTTTGTCTCTGTGTATCCGCAGGCATCATGAGTCACATAGATTTCCTTTAGAAATAATGTTGTGTCTGCAGAATTGATTGCTTATTTTCATAAACCATCTAAAGGTACACAAATGACTTTCATTATTTAAACATATGCTGGATAGAGATTTGTAGAGTATTGTCATATTGTTACTAGGTGCTTTTTGTTCTGTTAACTCTTTGGGGAGGCTTTTTATTTTAGCATTATCACAGCTACTGAACTAATTACTTCTTCAGGAATCACAGTGAGGTGACCCATATCATTTGCTTGTAATGAAGCTAAATTTTTAATTCGTTGAACATTAGTAGTTAAACAATTAAATAAAAACTAATGTTTTCAAGCCTTGTTTTTCATCTTATCCTGGTGTTTGTATCATAACAATCGTTCTAGTTAGGTAGCTGTTCTTTGTGTGTGCCTTTTAAAATAGTATTAATAATCTACTTTTATTACCACACTGCCCTGGTAAGGCTATAGTATTTTTAATAGTATTTTAAAGTTATGACTAAACACTGAGCATCAAATATAGTCATAGCCAGCTCAAGAGGTGTATTATTTGCAAATCTCTATAATCATTTAAAATAATAAAGTTATGCTTTGTGTTTTGAACATGGGTATAATTATTGTTTTATACATTAAGCCTTAAAGTGGGAAATAAGTGGGAAGATAAATAATAAGCAGTAAATATGTTATAGATTGTGTTAGAGAAGGAGTTACATGGCTGTGGGAAAAGCAAAAGGGACTCAGAAGGTGGAAACACAGGCACTTGGAGACTCACCAAGGGGGTGAGAAATGAAGCAAGCCCTGTGGGTGTCTGAAGAAAGCACACTCTAGGCAGAGCGAGTAACCAGCACTAAGGGCTGACAGTGTGTAGGAGACATAGCAAAAAAAGTCCGGTGACTAGAGAGGGGCACTGGGAACAGGGGGCTCAGCCGCCATAGGGCGCCTGGCCACATGAGGCCTTGTAGGCCTTCACAAGGAGTTTTGGCTTTTACTCTCCATGAAATTGGAGCCTTTGGAGGGTTTTGAGCAAGGGGTGATATGATAGAACCTCAACTGATTCATTCTAGCCGCTATGTTCAGAGCAGACTAAACACAGCAATTTAGTTTATGTCAGGTAGGATGAAGGAGAATTAGGAGGAACAAGGAGAATTTAGGAGGCTGTTGGAATCACCCCGTGAGAGATGGTGGTGCTCAGACCAGGATGGTGACAGCGGAGATAATGAGAAAGCCTACCTCTGCCATGGCATTTATCACTGGCGCTTATTTTCCTAGGTATCTCAAGCTGAATAAGCATCTTAAGGACCGAAACTTTGTCTCTCTGTCACAGGTCTTAAGATAGTGGTTGTCACAGCTAATTCAGTAAATGTTAGATGAGAGAATAAATACATTTATGAATGATAGTGATTGGTGATAAGTACTTTCTTTGTGCTTGAAATAATTGTAACTCTTCTTGGACAGAGAGCCCTAAAATACCAAATGTTTTATAGGATTACCTCTCTCCTCAAGACACCATTGGGAGACATAGCAGACAAAGAAAGAATATGTAGTACTTTTTTTTTTTTTTATTAATGTAGACCTTGCTGTCCAGCTCTGGTGCAGTTTAGAACTCCAGTGAGTTAGGATGGCCCTCATCAGGGATGTTTTTTTCCTATAGAAAATAGGATTAAGTAACCTTGAACCCTGTGAAATTATACTGCTTTTGATGTACAGGAATGGTAGATACATATGGTTTGATCTAATCAAAGACCAGACCTGAGTCTTTGATCTCATCCCAGTATATACCAAGACTTCGGAAAAGGGGCAAGCATTTTTCCCTTCTAGTTATGCCTGGAATCTGACTCATCTTAATTAGTCAAAGAGTAGAGGAGATAAACAACAGAAACTGTTTGGGCCAGCTGAAGAAAAAAAGGGAACATCCAGGAAAAAAGCTGGAATATTTCATGGGAAATTAAGCTTCAGCAAGGTAGGAATTTAGGCCTCAAGACATCCAAACCAAAGTTAGCAGCTGAAGTTATCTGTGTTTCTTTGACATTTGCTTTATCTTTTTTTTTTTCCTCTCACTGATCAATGTGGTAGTAAACATGGCCACAGATAACATTAGTGTTTTAAATTTTAGCAGCTTCAGAGAAACTGGCTCAATTTCATAGGCCCTAAATCCTAAAATCCCCAGAGGAACTCATTCAACCAGATCCATATTCCTGAGTATCTTAACCATGGCCAAATCATGAAGTGGTGTGAGACTATACCAGCTCCACTGAGAACTGAGTGTGGTGAATCCTAGTAGGTAATAGGGCATATTAGATTTTATATATATATTTGGAGTATGGGTAGCTAATCTGATGTACAAAATATTGGTTTTCTGTCAGATTTAAATGTATTATATAGAGAAATTATTGAAGAGTTTATGAAGGCAACTGGTTTTATTGAGCAAAAATCACATGGCTATCTAGATACTGACTTAAGATGACTCGTGAGCTTAGCAAACACTTTCACTTAGTCCCTTTTTGAAATTAAACAAGTACAAATTGAGTTATCTTTTATCTGAAATGCTTGGGACTAGAAGGTTTCAGATTTTGGAGTTTTTCATGTTTTTGGAATATCTACATGACTTTTACCAGTTAAGCACTTCTAATCTAAAATTTACATCATGTCGGCACTCAAAGTTTCCATATTTTTATTTATTTATTTATTTTTGGTCTTCTTGAGACAGTGTCTCACAGTGTAGTTCAGGCTGGCCTTGAACTCACTTTGTAGCCCAGCCTGCCCTCGAACTCAAAATGATCCTCCTGCCTCAGCCTCCCAAGTCCTGGGATTATAGGCATGCACCACCATGCCCGGCAGTTTCCATATGTTAAAGTATTTTGGATTTTCAGATTAGGAATGCCTAACCTGTACATATATTATCACAGAATTTCATTTATGATGCCGTAGAAGAGTACAGTGGTATCTCGGTTTACAAACTTAGTTATTTCCATGAGTCTGGTTGCAAATCAAATTGGATGAGAGCCAAATCAAATTTCCCCGTAAGGTCAACATTGAACCTAACCATTATATTTGATTCAGTTTCTGACCAGAATCGTGGAAGGAATTAAGTTTGTAAACTGAGGTATCACTCTACATAGACCTAGTGTTATTACAAATAACCTTTGAAGCTTCTCGGCAAGGGCCTTTCTTAGATGTGGAATTCATTAGAGAATGCTTCTTACCTTTAGCTTGATTGAATGTGGAAGAAATGAATGGAGAGAATTGTATTTTTCCCCTTTATACTTTTCTTAACATCTTTTCTAAACAGTTGTACTAAAGCTCCAAAATTTTGAGACTAAATATAAAAAAAAATAAATGTTTGGACCATGTGTCCAGGATGAGACAGAATCAGTACATCAACCAAGCTGTGTTATAGCTCAAGTGACTGAAAGTGTATTTTTGAAGCACCTTAGATGATGTATTGATTGCTAATGCCTGGGTGTTGTAAACCACACCCCTGCTTTTGCTGTGCTTTGCTCATACTACTTGCATTATTTTTGTGTTACTTTAACAAATACCTGAGATGTCAGTTTAAGAACAGGAAAGATTATTTTGGCTCCAGGTTTGGAGGCCTCCGTCCATGGTTGGGTGGGCCCATTCCTTTTGGGTCTGTGACAAGGCATCTTCATCATGGCAAGCAGTGGCTGATGGAGCAAGCTGCATTCCTCACTGTGGCCAGGAACAGAAAAGAGCAAGAGGAGACCAGTGTCCCACAAACGCTTCAAGGACTGTGCCCAGTGACTGAAAACCTCTCCTCAGAGATTTCCACCACCTTCCAGCACTACCACGCAGAGGACCTTGTCACAACACAGGGCCTTCCAGTCATTGAACTTTTGTCCAACCTTCAGTTACCTTTGATTTTTACATTACAGTTTTGGCTTTGTTTCCCCATATTATATATAGCCCAACTTTTTATAGTTTATTTTTTAAGAGTAGGTAGAATTTATTGAGAGAAAGCTTCAGTGTACGTGGGACAAAAGGGGGCCCAAAAATGGGTTGCCCACCAAACCCACTTCTCAAGTGTGTTTATTGAGCAAAGCCATGAGGGGAGGCAGGTTTAAGATGGGATAGAACTATAATCAGTAAGATTATAAGTATAGTCACTTAGGTAATATTGATCCAATGGGAAATTATGAGGTGGGACAAGACTATCGTGAACCAATAAGGGTACAACAAGTATAGTCCTTTTGGTAATACTGATTAAAGGGGCATCAAATTGGGAAGCAAGTCACATAACGTACAAAATAGGAATAAAATGTCTCATCATAACCTTCCATATTTTCAACTTAAATTTATCATCATTTTAATAAAATTATATGAGACAAAGCATGACAAATATAAGCAGTGGGCAAAGAAAGACAAGAGAAATTTGAAGAATAAAAATTTTGATTGCATAAGCGAGTTACAATCCAGGATCTGTGAAACAAGAGCAAACTGTTACCTCCGTCCAATTATCTCAGTGGAAGACCTCCAAATGATATAGGGGAAATACAACTCCCAACCTACTAGATGTCTGAAACACCGAGCTCATGTTCTCCAAAGTTGAGGAATGAAATCTAGGGACGATGGAGGTTAAGAATAGGAAGAATTTATTGAGAAAAAGCTTCTAAGTGGGGCAGAGGAGGACCCAGGAAATAGGTTGCCCCTGTGGTTTCCACAGAGGTGAAACTCCACGTCAATGTCTGTTTAATGTTCAATAACAACTTCATATCAGGAACAGTATAGAGAGTCAGTAAAACCTGGAAAGGGTCTTCAATGTGTTTATCATCTAATTAAGAGAATCAACATGCAGTGCTGGAAAAATGTAATTAACCAGCTAAGGGTTTGTGTTTTAAGGTTGACTGTTACAGCTTCTGTGACATGAGAATGGGGGAGGGGTGGGTGTAAATCTATAAATATAAAATCTCAGTACATACACGCACACACACAGATACTTATTCTGGGTCTGTCACCATGCCTCGTATATCTTTGTGTGAATGTTCACTGCTGAGGATTGTTATTTAGAGTTATGCTAAGTGATACATGAGAATTTGTAGTGATAGTAGAATTTAGAGTTCCTGGGCACTGAAACAGAAGTTTTGAAAGTAATTTTTATTCAAGGAAAAGAAACTAAGATGAGAAGTGGAAGTGCTTTAAAAACATTCTGTGCTAGACTGTTGGCTGTGGCTGTGGCTTAGTGGTAGAGCACTTGCCTAACATATATGATGCCCTGCGTTTGATCTCCAGTACACACCCAAGGGTTAAACTATTTATTGTCATTAGAAAGCTAAAGTAGAGCCCAGTATGGTGATACACACCTGTAATCCCAGCACTTGGAGACTGAGGCAAGAGGATTGGTGCAAGTTCGAGACCAACCTGAGCTACATAGTGAGTTGAAGGCTAGTGAGACCCTATCTCAAAAACAAACAAACAAAAAACCTAAAGTAGGATGAATTGGCTAGTTGCCCATTTCTTTATATAACCAAAGTTTAAATTTTTGGCAGTTACTACATTTTGCAGATAAATTCTTATACAGTTTATAATGATTATTTTCAATTGCTTACACTTAAAAATTGAGCTTTTTGAAAATGCTATTTTAATGATGTTTATACAATATGATTATATTTATATATAATTTAACTCAGATTTTTGTTGCATTTTTAAATTATTATAATGATGTTTATACAGCATGATTATGTTTATATATAATTTAACTCAGATTTTTGTTGAATTTTTAAATTATTAATATTATTATAACATCAGCAGGTGTTAAGCAGCAAGCCTATATGTAAAACTTACCTGGATGAAAAGATAGCTACCATATGCTTTGGGAGTGGACAGCATCTCTTCATTTAATGTGCTGCCTATGATTCCAGTGGAAATTAGATGGAGAGAACACTTTAAAATGATAACATTCAGGGGAAGCACAAAGAGATCATTGCTGAAGAAAATATTGAGAGATAGGGAAATAATAAGATTTGTTTTACCAAATAATTCATTGTAAAGCTATAAGAAATAAAAATATCCAGTGGGTTTAACACAGCAATGAAGACCCAGAAATATATCATAGGGCAAAAGTAAACGGTCTACATTTGTAAATCATTGATGAAAAGCTATTCATTACATCACATTGGGCAGTTGGTTAAGAATTTGTAGAAAAATAATTACGCGCAGAGTTGATATGCCTAAATTAATTTCTACATGAGTTAAGAAATTGAAACTATTAAAGGTGTAGACTCAGAAAATGTAAGAGAAATAATTACCTAATCTCCTAATAAGATCTTATTGTTACAGCAAAGAAAGAATGTACTTTACACAGGAGGTGATGGTCCTCATTTTCCAGTGAGAGAAATTAAAGGTGAAACCTGTCCAGTATTGGATGTTTGTTATTGAGAGGTGATAGTATCTTATAGTTGAAACATCTAAGAAAACCAACTGATATTAATGAAAAAGTTAGCAAGATGGCCATATAGAGAGTATCTAGGGAAAAAATTAACCAAAGAACTTACAGACTCTTCAGAATATATAACAGAGGTTATTTTCTTCTATTGTCAAAACATTTTAATATATGCCTACAAAGTACAAAAAAGTTTCAGTAGTAGTTTGACTGCATTTTCTTTACATATCTCTGTGGTATCGTGCTAAGTTTGTTATTGTGGTTTATAACATTGTGGTTAGGAAAACCAGAAGTTAAAAGGAATTATTTTCTGTATCCGCTAATTCTTTAATGTCTTTTTCTCATGCACAATAGGTCAGTACTCCTGTCTTCGTACCAATGAAAACGCATGTGCTGCTTCATCGGATGAGCGGAAAAGGACTGGCGGCCCATTATTTCTTTCCAAGACAGCCTTGCATTTTTGGTGATAAGATGGTCTCTGTACAGATTACATTGAAAAACACTTCTGACCGGAAGATAGAAAATATCCACATAGGGGAAAAAAAACTTCCTATAGGCATGCAAATGTATACTTTTAATCCAATAGGTAAATAGTCTCATTTAAAAGTTTATATTTGGTAACCATTTTCATTTTAAAATTAAGTAGATACTTTTTTAGTTAAAAAGTAAAATAGAACATTACGTTATTGGTTGTTAGCATACTGAGCGAATTTGGTTTTTTTTAGCCGGACCAGGCATCAAAACCATGGCCTCATGCCTATTGCCCAAACACTCTACCACCAAGCTGTATCCCAGCCCTATTTTCCCTTTTTAAACAGCATTTATCATGCAAAAGAACTGTATTTCTTTGCCCTAATGAGTCAGATCCCCGCAGTAGTTACACAGTAGTGATAGTGATGAGAAGATGGGATCTGCAGAATTAAAATCATCATCCTGTTTTTCCTCTTCTTTTTTTTTTTTTTCTGCAGTACGGGGGGGTGGAACTCAGGACCTTGCGCTTGCCAGGAAGGTGCTTATCATCCTGTTTTTCCTGTCTGCATCACCTTCTTCCACCTTCTCCCTGGTCAGCTTCATTCCCTGCATAATTTCTGGTGACCTGTTGTGTAGTAAAAGGAAGAAAATCTCTCTTTCTTTTTGAATACAGTATCCCCCATATTGGGAGCCCCTTTGCCCATTTCCTTTCACATTCCATAAATTGAAGAAAAGGGTGTGAAGACTGAGGAACTGTGTATTATTCTGCTTGTCTCTCTTTACATAACCTATAGTCTATTACTGCATTTATCCACAGTGATTTTTGCCACCATTTAAAAATCAGCATGATTTTTATATTAAAAAGCAAAGCAGAGGAACTTCCATTTGGGAGAAGGCATCAGAGGTGGCAGTAAGTAGGGTGAGCTGTGCCTAAACACGGCAGCCAGCTAGTGCTGAGACGGCTGCCCTAGACAGCACGTGCTTTGCAGGTTGCCCCAGTGCCCAGCCAAGCACCATAGCCATTTATCATCTACCTAGTGGTTTTTAATACATTGTCATAAAAATATCCTTTAAGAATTAAATGTACCAATTGTATTTTGTACATTGAGCCTGAACCTCAATTAAAAGTGACAGAAGCATGTGACATTGCACTTTCAAAACATTACTGCCCTTTCTATGATACTTTAGATGAGCTAGGTCCTTTCACTAAGATGAACTCACACTTGATAACTGTGGTTTCTTTACCCATTATTTTGCATAACTTCCATTTTTCTTTATCTGAGTTCTGGCGTTGCTGAGTTCTTTCCCATAGTCCGTGAGTGAGTGAAGGAAGTCATTCTTTGTTACATTTGCCACAAAGGATTAAAACAGTTCCTGGGGGATAAACCAAGTAGACTTTTATAAGCAACCAAGGTAGAGTTAAAATGAGTTTATTTCAGAATATACTTAATGTCATTTTTAAAATATTTTTATAAATAAGACTAGGTAGAGCATCCTGATTTTTATTGAATTATTATGTGAATTTAATGTATTGCCAGGGAATTACAGAATATCCCAATCTGTGGATCTTTTTTATTGCTTGTAATTTAGCATTTTTTACATAGTTAAGAAAATTAATTTAGTTTAAAAAGTGTCAAGCAGCCGATTTATGAATGGTCTTGAGGCTGGAAATGTTATCCAAAGGTGAAAACGGTAGGACAGTATTAATGTTTCCTTGGACTGGCATTACAGGTTGATGAGTTGACCTTTTGTTGGCCTATGTAGAGTAGAAGAAATAAATATAATAAATTCCATAGTATGACCTTAACAGAAATAAAATGTGAATATATACCATTGCCTCAGTACTAGTTACAGGCTTTTCTTTTCCATGTTAGGCACATTTTTATGAATGTAATGTTTCATCCATTTTCTCCCAGTTACTGAGTTCCTTTAAGAGAAAATTCATTGCCATGCAGTATGTATTTATATGTAACACTATCGTGACTCTATTACCAGTAGATTACACTACAGTTGCAGAGTATCATGTCTAAATTAGTCCTCAAAAAACATCTTAAGGATGCAACTACAACAACAACAAACCCAGATACTGTTCATGTTTTATGAAATAAGGGAGGCATGATGCTGTATTCATATATTGAAGGGTCCAGCAGTTTTCTTGCTTGTCCCCAATCTTTTTTTGTCTGTAATACAGCTACTTTTGTCTGGATGTCCCCTGCAGGAAACTGGATTCATTGTAAGGGAGTTAGGAATAATGGGCCATTTTTTCCAAAGAGACCACGTATTTCAGTGACTTTGTGTTAACACTTGACACTTTTGAGTTCAGCTGAGATTTTACTAGTTACTGTAGAAGTACAGCTGTCACATCAAAGTCAATGACATCCTGTGTGGTTTCATTTTTCATTGTCAGTAGTGCGGTGTAATAAAGTCAGTGTCTTTCAGCCATTTCTACTAGTCATCTCAGGTACATAGCAAATCTAGAACACTGTCCAAATATAATCTTCTAATTTGATAAGCTTTCCCAATTCAGTAGGCTCCAGGTATTATAAAAATCCATTATATGAATAATTTCATGCTGATCATTTTGCTCTTGAAATGTTCATGTAATAAAACAAACCATTGATCATGAACTGTCCTCCAGAATTAGCTCACAGTTAATTACCTGAAAACTGAAGACAGTATCAAACCATGTCAGAGAGTTCAATCAACAGAGCATTTTGAGAGCTGTCATTTTGTCAATGAAATATATGCTGTAGCAGGATCAGAATCATGAATGCTATTACGTTTTAGTGATGATAACGTTTGCTACCAAAATGGCATCAGATACAAATAAGACCAGACTCTGGTGTGTTTATGGCACAGAACAAGGTGATAAGGGTACACTGAAGAACAGCAAGCAATAGGACCAGGCTTGGTGCATGTCTGAGGCTGAGGCAGGAGGATCACAAGTTCAGTGCTTTCCTGGGCAACATAGCAAAACCCTGTTTTGAAATTTAAAATGTATAAAAAGAACTGGGGGCATAAATTAGTACAGGGGCCCTGGGTTTAATTAAAAATAAAAGTAGCCACAGAACTGGGGATATATCTCAGAGTGGAGCACTTGCTTATTAGCACAGCAGGCCCGGGGTTTCATCCCCAGTGTGGCAAAAAGAAAAACCTAGTTGAACAATGAGATTGACAGCTATGAACTAATGACAGCATGTAGCTTTGGGAGGAATGAGTACATATGTATATCTGCTGAGATATATACTTGTATATATGAATGAATGGAATATTTACCCTATAGAAAAGCCTGTTTGCCAAAGATTTAGATAGCCAACGCTTATGATACTTGAGAAACAAACTAGTAAATGTTAGATTTATAAACAAATTAAAAATAGAATCAGCAAAGCAACATAAATACCACTGAGCAAACCAATAGCATTTCAAAATGAGCATCAAGCAGGCCCTCTTCTAATGCCTAGTTGCAAGGGGCCTATGAGATACACACATAGCTCCTAGTGTATGGGACTTAAGAGTTACTCTTTTGTCCCATCTGTACATCATTCTTTGTTCATGCTTAGTAAATCAGTTACCGACAAGCCCTAGGACAGTCACAGTTAACTGAATTATTAGTGTGCTTGCTGAAATGTAACTAAATCTGACAAGATGCATAATACAGAATAGATAAAGCTAAGTATGAAGCTGTTGCATGGGCTGGGGTTGTGGCTCAGTGGTACAGCTCTTGCCTTGCATGCACAAGGCCCAGAGTTTGATCCCCAGCACCACATACATTTAAGAAGAAGAAGAATAAATTAATAAATAGCTTTTTTAAAAAAGCTGTTGCATGGTATGACTGCAGTTGTAGTGAAGACTTGGAACATAGTGGATGGAAATCAGAAGCAAATGGTTTTTGTGTATATATATGTATTATATAAATGCCCTCAGGTATTCTAATATGTAGCCAAACTTTGGAATCACAAACAAGATAAAATTTTGTTAAGTTTTATTATTGTCAACTTAGAAAAACAGTATTGTATGTTGGTGCTGATAGTTGAAGCTTAAGAAATGCTGTTATGGCTTCATACAATGGCTTTGGACAGTGCCATTTTATTACTTACTTTGTTGAGATAATCAAACCTGCCCTTAAATTTTCTTATAGTAATGTTTTGAATGATGCAGATAGACTTATTTTAGCTGCTCTACCATTTTACAGCTCCAGAAGCAGTGACTCAAGTGACTTTCTTGGCCCTTTAATGTCATCATTCTTATTTTTTTTTTTTTGGCTGTGCCGAGGATTGAACTCAGGACCTTGCGCTTGCCAGGCAGGCACATATGCCACTGAGCTATATCCTCAGCCCCAGACTTATTTTAGGAATGCCTATTATCTTGGTTAATTTCTGAATACATTTTAATTTCTTATAATTTTGCTTTGGGTTTTTAAATTTTATAATTTTTCATTTGAAAATTTGGAGCATTGTTCAGAAATGTACTTTTTCTATCTGTAACAAACAATTTTCAGTAAATAATCTTTATAAGTTCCAAAAGTCCATTGCAAGTGTGCCAAACAAGGACACATTTATCTCCTTCTCACTTTCAATGCCTGTAACAATAATATGGTGAAACATGAAGTTTCACAGGAAGAGGCGTGTTTCTGGAACAATAGATCGAACATGTTCATTGGAGTATGTGCAGATTTGTGAAAAATGAAAATCTTTCAGCCAAATGGTGAGGTTGTAATTTCCTTCAATATGCGTAGTGTAAATTTTTTTCGTTAAATTGGGCTGTTGTAACCAAATACAAACATTAAATAAATGTGTAGTAATTAGTTTACCTCTTTCTCACATCCTGTGTGTTTTCATGTCTAAATTATCTTATTTCCCAGACTCTCTTGAGCCTGAGGGATCCATTACTGTTTCAATGGGTATTGACTTCTGTGATTCTACACAGACTGCCACTTTCCAGTTGTGGTAAGTTCAATTGTTCTTCTGTTTTTTATATTACCTGTAAAGTATGGTAGAACAAAAACTAAGCTTTCAACAGCCTTTTTCTGTGAGGCATGACATTTAAACTAATGTGTTTTCTTTCAGTAATGTTTAGAATGCCATACAATAGTTGTATAAACTGTGTATGATGTAGGTGTTTTCAGTATTTTTCACCAAGCCGTTACAGTCTGCCATATTAATTGAAATTCGTGGTTTGTTGGATAAAGAAATAAGCTTCTGCCAGCAAGTTATTTACTTGCTTTAATATTACAGTTTTGGAAAATTTGGGAGAAACTAAAAATGTTACATCATTGAATATCCCAAAGAAGATAACCTTTTGAGACAATGTGTCATTTGAATTTTTTTTCTCATAGAGAATTGCTGATTCTAAGCCTATATGCTTTTCCCTTATGTTAATTTATAAGCTGCTTTATGTAAAAGTCAAAAGAGCATTTATGTAATTGGTAAAGGTTTTATAACTCAATACTGCTCATAAGGGTGTTTTATGATTAAGTTTTTGTTACTGTTTATATTTTATACATTTCTGATGAATTCTAGCAAAGTAGTACAAAGCTATTATTTTCATACATATTTGAGAACTGTCTTTGAATTCCATCCTTTTATGTTTTTCTGATAGAGGAAAATATCATTGAGTTGCAGTTGCTTTGTTTTTACTCTTAAAAGAACTGAAATTTTTATTTATCTGAATTTTAACAAGCTCAGGGCAGAATTTGTTATGATTAAAAATTTCCAAGCTTAGGAGAGAGACATGTTAAAATAAATTTGTAGATTAAATATAGTGAGCCCTTCATTTTCACATACCCTTTTAGTTTGCTGTAACTGAGGCTTAATCTTACACCTTTTATTGCTGAGAACATGCAGCAATGGACCCAAGCAGTGTAGCATGGCACATTGATTTTATGCAGATCATCACCTTTATGTTTTGGGAGGTCTGCTGTATCAGTGATAGATAGAAACTGATTGCTTTTCCCGGCACAGCCTAGGAATTGTTTATTATTTTTCTATTAGACAAACAACACAAATCAGTAGTATGAATACCACACTGTGAGTAACATCACTCTAAATAATTTTCCTCCAGCACCAGAGGTGTATTCATTTTAATTATTTGAACAATGTGAGCCCAATGACAAAGCTCATGTATTGACTTTTATCAAAGTTAATACCACAAAAAGTTTTATCTTACCAATTTATACAAAGAACTTTTTGATTTCTGTATAATCAGGTGCGTTGTTATTTTTCATTATTTTTATTACAAAGACTTCTTTTGTGGTCCATTGAACAGGGTTTGCATTTTATCTTCTATAATTGACAGAGTCTCTTAAGGGACGAAAATACAGGTAGTGTTTGATTTTCATCTTAGGTTGGGAAGTAGGTTAAAACAGTTTTTCTCAATTTCTCTTAACTGTAGGAAAATGATAAATTTAATTCACATTAAAATAGTCTTAGCAAAAAAATAGCCTTAGCTATTATAAACATATTAATATTTTTGTACTGTGAAAGTGTAAATTATTTTTTGTTTTACTAAGCACAAAAGCATGCTAGATTAAAAAAAAATGCGTGTGTTCCAAAAAGAGCACTTTGTCTTGCATCACATGTAATTGATCCTGAAGCAGTGTAATCACAATTACTCACTTTCTTAATTGGCCTGCCCAAAATCAGAAAATGGAAACCGATCGACAGTGTTTAAATCAATAGTTTCATAGTAGTGCTGCTGGGGGCAGGGAGATGTGGTAATGGGTAGATCAATTGGTCCTAGGTGCCAATCACTGACTGTGCCTTTTGCATAGTAAGTAGCACTTTTTGCTTAGTGATGTGCTATGTTAGTCTGGGTAGTTCAATAAAAAGAAAAAGGCAAGAATGGCTGATACTGAATTTTTTCCTCAAAAATACATTATAGAAGTCAATATATAAAATTGTGGGTAATCAGTGCATATTTGGTAACAAGCCTTCAGAAATCCTTAGAACATGGACTAGAAGCCTTTGAGGTACTCTTCTACTTATTAGAAGAAAGAAACAAGTTATAAAATGATTCTGTTTATTCTGCATTATTTCTTTAGATTATTATGGTTTTTCAGGAAGAAAAGAATGTTATTTATAGCTATGTAGTTTTATGAGTACCTGATAAGCATTAATGTCTCCTTTTAGCTTTGTACATTAAATGTTCATCAGATTTAATTCTTGATTAAATTTTTGAGATTAAAAATATATATAATATATATAAATTTATCTCTCCAGAAGTCAATACAGTGCATAAGCAAATCCCTATCCTTATGATTAGCAGGTATGAGTGCTTTAAATAGTACGAAAAATACTACAATTTGTCTTAAGTTAGAGGACTGAACACATACACCCATACTTCTTTTTGTCGAAAAATATGCTAGACAGAAACTGATTCTTTTAAAGAGAATGAGCAATTAAAAATATAACAAAGAATGCCATTAGCTGATCAGAATTTGAGTTTATTGATGGTTAGAAAGCAAATGGGAATAGGTAAATATCAATAGAGAAAATAAAAATTGCAGGGCAGACCACTCATGGAAGAAAAGTACTATAATGTTCAGAACAAATCTGGCAGAATATCAAGCATAGAGTGAATGACAAGTTAGAGGCTTCAAGAGAGTCCTGAGAGAATTAAAGAACTACTTCTACCTCCCAGCTCACCCACCTCACCTCTAGCAGCAGGGAGTATAACCTATTCAGTGTGAGGCCTCAGAACAGCTCTGTAAAGAAAAGGAACAACTTGCTTGGGAAGGACTTTTAGTGGGATATGGGGACCCTCTGTGAAAGAAGAGGAGATTGGTTGCCACAGTAAAAATTGTCACTAATATTATCAAGTACATGTAGCACATTAAGCACTGTATTAAACACTTGCAGTCCACATTTGTGGCAATTTGCTTAAGTTCACAATAACCTTACCTGTATTACTTATTGTTACTGTGTTCAGAAAGTAAGTTAACTGAGGCACTAGAAGATTAAGAAATTTACCTAAAGTCTTACAGTTAATGGGTAGTAGAACTTGCTGTGTGTATTAAGCCTCATCCTTCGTTACAATTGTAATTGGAGAGTTAAGTATAGCCAGACTTTTGAGGTAAAGCTGCCACCTGAAAGAGAAGGTTCAATGAATACAGAGAGCCACTAGCCATGCATAAAGGGAGCAGATAATTTGAAAAAGACAAAAAGTTTCTCTGGAAATTAAAAGTAATATCTGATTCAAGAGTATACTATATCCATAAACAAAGAACATACTTCTTGCTATACAAAGGAATAACTACAAAAAAATTTTAAACTCTTGGCTTTTTAAAAGAATAATGTTAGAAGTAATCCAGTAAACACACACTGCAGTAGACATACCCAAATACTGATTTTGTGTTCTGGAACAAAGAGGATCAAGTGAATGAACTGCATTCAAAAATGAAAAAACAAGGAGCAGGAAAATGGGAACAAGTTAAAGGGATCAATTCAACTAATAGATCTGGAAGGAAAAAAACGATTAAAAAACAATTAAAAGAAAGAAATTATAGAAGAGGATTTTTTCAACTTAAAAACAGCATAATCCTTCAAATCAAAAAGACTCATTCAAGGTCAAACAAAATGAATATGAAAGACCATAGAGACCGCATCCTGCTGGCATTTTTATAAGAAGTACACTGGTGGCTCCCAGAGCAGGGGAAAGCACCCTACCTGAGAGGGAACAGTGGGGGTGGGTGCAGTTTCTCATCGGTCCTCGCATTATTTCTGGTGGCTACAAGACAAAGGACATGACCTTTAACGTTTTGAGGATACTGTGCAAACTTTTTTCAGGCAAGCAAAGATTCTATCAGCTTACCACCTGCAAACCCTTTGTGAAAGGACTGTTTGAGAAAGAAGATACGGAATAAGGAGAAAAAGCAATGACTAACAACATTCTAACTGTAGAATCTTATCACTATGTAAAAATAATTATTGACACATAATATGAAAAATAAATTTTTAGTAATAAACTAGAACCAAAATCCCAATGTGGACAAATACAAGGAGGAACGATGGTATACTGGAGTTCCTGGGGATTGATTGATGGCAAAAAGAAGTCAAATTATGGCTTAAAATATTAAATATAGCCATGAACATCATCAAAATATGCTATTGGTAAACTTCCAAACAACTAAAAGGAAGAAAAGGAGCAATTAAAACTCGATTGGTTTAAGTAAGTTAGAGAAGGGTGAAGTAAGAAAACAAAATAAAGTGGCTGGTGGGGGGCCACGCCTTTTTAAGGAACTTTGAGTATTTCTAAACTTCAATTGGAAAATGACCAAGAAAAGTCAGTTTTTAAACATATTTATTTTTGTTTTTTATAGTACTGGAGACTAAACCCACGGCCTCACACATGCTTAAGCAAACACTTTACCACTCAGGCATGTCTCCAGGTCTCAAAACAAGTTTTTTTTTCTCATGAAAAAGTCTATCCTAGAGGGTAGAACTAGCACATTTTGAGACTGTGTTCTATCCTCAGCACTCACAAAAAAGAAAAAAAAATCGCTGGGCCTTTAGGCTAGGATCAAGTGTAGTATCTGTTCTTATGTTCTTATCAGTTTAATATCTAATACAGCCTCTATCCATGGACAATACAGTAAATGCGTTTTTGGAGCCAGGAGATGGGGTAAGAGCTTCCTCCACACATTGACCTGGTATTGCAGTACCTCCAGGAACATTGCGCACACGCGCGTGCACACTGTACACACACACACACACACACACACACACACACACACACACACACCATGGTTGAAAGAAAGAATGTGTCCTTCTTTTGACCTTCTGCCTGCCTGCCGGCCTGCTCCTACCTTCCAGCCAGTGAGTGGGATCTTCTCCTGTGTGCTCCAAGCCCTTTCCCTCAGCATGTCCTCTCCCCATGGTCTCCTCCCTGTGTGAGACCTCAGCTCTTCCCTCTAACCACCCGTGACTCCCACACTCCCATGTTCTGCCCTGACCACACTCCTGCCTCTCACTTTGTATTTAATTATCTACCAGGCATCTCTTCTTAGGTAAAGTAGTGGTACTCAGAGTATGATATGGTTAAAGCCACAGAACTCCTTTGCATGTTCATCTACCCAGTTGTTTACAGTTGAAGCTTCAGAGTCTCTGCAGTCTATCACCAGGCCTCCCTTCTGATTCTAGAATTCCCATGAAATATCCTGTCTTGCAGTTCTCTGGGCTGCCACCCTCTGGAGCAGCATAGTGCAGTGGCGTGGACATGGGCAGCTGCGGGACACCTGTGCTCAGATCCCCACACTGCCACTCAACAGCCATGTGACCGTGGGCATGGCATTTACCTTCTCATCGGTTTTCCTTTCAGTAAATCTGGGATAACAGGAGTTGCCCGTGAGGGTCATTACTAGGAATTACTAAAAGAAAACACGGACGTGCTAAAATCCCCTGCCTTAACTACTGGGTCAGACTCAACAATGGGCCTGCCTTTGTTTTCTTCTCTGTACACACCTTCTCACACACACACAGGATCACTCAGTTCCTACTACATGAGTGAAGTAGCCACATCTGTTACCATAGAAATCAGTTGACTTCAGAGAGTGGAAGGAGACGCTTATTGAACAGGATTTCAGGGCAGCTGCCACCAGATGTAACTTTGTTGGGAGAGTTGATGTGACTGGCCATCCACCCATGCCATCCTTTACCTGTGCCCAGCTCAGCACACACCAGCAGACACACCAGCTTCTCAAAGGCCTGAGGTGACCCTGTCTCTCCTGGAAGCAAACGTGTCCCTGTTCCTGCAGAGCAAGTCTGTTCCTCCTCCATGGACGGTACTACTTTCCAGAAAGCTCTAATGTAGCACTAGCTACTCCATTATAAATGAAATTTCTTCCCCTCTCACTAGATTGGTGAGTTTCAAAGGTCAGTCTCACTTGTCTTTAAATCCCAGATATTAACACAGTACATAGTATCAAATCTGCATTGAGTAAATGCTGTTAATAAATAAACTGGACTTACTGGTTTATCTTGGACATTCCACATGTGAGCAAATAAAAGGCAGCTCATACAAGAATACAATGCATAAAAAAAGATAAGGATAAAAATTTTTTGAAAATACAATGCATAAAACCATAAAATGAAAAGGAGTTTTATGTTCTTTCTTCATTTGCAAGTGTTCCTGCGTCCCCTTTGAACTCTGTGTTTCTTACCCTGTGGTGTAGAGTGTTTTATTTGTAATCCCCTCCCATCAGGTCCTGCTCCCACCAGCAGTGGGATCCACTTCTACCCTGAAAGTATAAGGCCCCCTTTGGGACTTTAAAGACAGCTTCTGCTTTCCTTATGAGAGGAACAGATGTGGTTTGTTCATTTATTACCACCCCTGCGTGATCATACTTCCCTCTTCATGTAGAATGTAAAAGCAGAGTACCCAGAGCTGCAGCAGCCGTCTGACAACCATGAGGAGAGCCAGCACACCTTGAGGCTGTGGAATGGAAAGCTAGAGAATCTGGGTCCTAGGGAGCCTCTTACTGAGCTTTCATTGTAACTCTTAAGACTTCTTGTACTCTAAACAATAAAAACCTGTCTCTCAACAAACTGTTGGTTGGGTTCTCTGCTTTGCACATTCCTTCCTCCCTAGTATTTCATCAGCCTCACTTCAGATACCAAACTTTAAGACAAATTTAAAACACTTGTAGTAAGCTTTTTACTGATAGCCGTAAGATTTAAGTGAAATAAATGTGTAGGTTTTTCTGATGCTAGAAAAAATTGACTTTCTTAAAGTTTAATATCCTATCATATGAAATAATAAATTCAGATATGTATATCACTGGGCTGGGGATTTAGCTCAGTGGAATAAGCACCTGCCTGGGAAGCGCAGGGTCCTGAGTTCAATCCCTGGTACCACAAAAAAAAGCCAAACAATATGTATATCACTGAAAAACTATACTGGAAAATAAGGATTTTTAAAAACCAAGCAAGTTTGCTGATGAGCACACGTGTAAATACAGTATACTTCATTTTTTCCTTGTTAAAATGAACCTAATTTTTTTTAAAAAAAGATCTTAACCATTTAAGACTGAAGCACTTCATCTTGTCCATTTAGTTATATAAAGTAAAGCTAAAATATTCTCTGTAAATTGCATGAAGTGTTCTTCTGGTCATGGTTGTTTACCCTTGCTGCTGTCCTTAAAAGTTCTGTGTGGGGCCAGGGGTATTGCCCAGCGGGAAAGCATGTGCTTAGCATTGGTGAGGCAGTTGGGTTTAATCCCCAGCACCAAAAATAAAGTAAAATAAAAGTCCTATATCAAATTACATAGTTTACTGTAAGTGCACAATTTTGTAAAAGAGAAATTCTGAGACGTATTTCTCTGCAATCAGGTTTACGACACTTTAAATGCCGGCATATGCATCTGTATAACTGCATAGTATTGAGAAGTATTTTATCAGGCATTTAGTCATCTTTGATTTTTTTTCGTTAGCACCAAGGATGATTGCTTCAGTGTTAATATTCAGCCACCTATTGGAGAACTGCTTGTACCTGTGGCCATGTCCGAGAAAGACTTTAAGAAAGAGCAAGGTGAGAAATTACCAGTTACTAAAATTGTATGTTCCAGAGAATATATATACTCATGTCTGGCCAATTTCTAATATAACTTTTCATAATCTAAAGCCAGTAACAGATGTCAGCACATAATTTTCCCATTTTTCTAACATTTTGAACTTGTAAAATAATCTTAAAAGTATTTATGTATTTATATTCATTACATACTTGAAAGTTAAATAATACGTATTTCACGTGATAAATTTGTTCTTAATCACCTTTTCTATTCTGAATTGTGGTCTGTCAGCCTAATCATATAGCTATGTACCAGTGTGTTTATATTCGTGAAATATAAATTCAGGAATTGGAGACTGTAATGTTCTACCACTGCAAATCTCACATTTCTGTATTTGTTGTGGAACTATTTTTCATGTCCTACTAATGTGTTTTTCTTTCCCCACAATACAGTGCCTCACCCTTTAGACTAAAGTCCTAATTATAGTATTACAATATTTTGACTTAATTCTATGTTAAAGAAATGCTGTTTGAATGAATCAGAGCTGAAACATTTAAAAATATGTATTAGAAAGAAAATATTTTCAATAGAATACAAGTATTAATATCCTGTACTTGGCCCACAATCAAGCATGCCTTCTAAGTAAAGGGCTTTTTTTATATGAATATGGGTAAGAAACACTGATTTTATTTAATTATGGATAACATTTATAAAGTGAGGGAGTATTAAGTCCTATAGTCAGCAATTTTAAAAGCCTTACATGAATAAGTATGGAGGCTGTTAGCAAACAAAAGATCTTTTCATTTTGAGGTTGTTAAATCAGATCCTTGAAGCTCCCAGAACATAGCAGACACACAGACCCTGCTCCTGAGAAGGGCCACGCTTCCTGGTGCCATGGGTGTGGTAGTGCTGAAAGTTTGGTTTCCTCCATACCTGGGTGAGCCACACTGTCAGAATGACCTGCTGTAGAAGAATCCCTCGAAGAAAACTCCAGACTAAGACTGTATATTTATAGTAATCTTTTCTTGCCTTGCTTTTAAGTGATTAAAAAAAGGAATTACTAAACCCAAATTTACATATGTTTTCACAAAAGTGGATAATTGCTGTAGAAGAAAGTTAAAGTTGTGATTTTGTTTTCCCATTGACAAGCTGATTCTTATATTTGCTATTCCTACCCTTTGCTGGCTAAAGCCTGCCTCTGCTTTCCACCTGCTCAGCAAACCAAGGTGAGTGGCACTCAGCGCCGGATGAGGCTGTGGCACGCTGACTTTCACGGGGAGAGTCTGTTCTTGCGAAGTGCAGCTGAAGTATTTCTAAAGCAGCAGATTATTTTATGCCCTTTTTCTCCCTCAGCTTTTGTTTAGAATACTTGATATTTTGATCAGATTTTTTGTGCTCTGCTGTGACTGAGGGATTTTTCACTGCCCAGCCATACAGAACCGTAAGTGCTTGAGAGAGGTGCTCTTGGAGAATAGCTCTGGTCCTCTGTGGACTTGTTGCCAAAATTCCTTTTTCTTCTGCCATTTTACTTCAATGGTTGTTGATTATTTGTCTGAATAAATCTGGCAGCTGTTTGCTATGTTTAATAGAGCAGAAAGGCTACTCTGAATAAAGCTATTTGAAAATTTGTTTATATGAAGTATTTGTAAATCCTTGCAAGTCTCTTGGCATTTCTTTATCATTCTTTCTGTCTTCCTGAATTCATTCTTTGATGTAGAATTTGATGATGGCAAATTTACCACAAGTTTAAAGAGTCTTTTCAATAGCATCTTTTTAGTTATAGATTCAGCAGGTTTGGTAATAGAGGTCTCAATTCCCAATTTTACACGTGTATTTGTTATGCTACCCTGGGAAGAGAGCATACCTTATTTCACAAAAGTTACCTAGAAATGACCCTAAATCAAAATAAAAATTCATTTCCTCACATTCTATCAATGTGAAGTTCTGGAAGGCAAAATGTGAGTAAATTTTTAAGAAGTGTGTTATTGCATGCTAACTTCAGCCAAATTTCCTATTTTAAGTAAAATGAAATTACATAATTAATATCTCATTTTATGGTGTCTATATCTTAAGACTCAAGAAGTGCATTAAATGTATTAGGATTGAACTAAAAAAATTATAAAAGAAATATGAAGATTATGATTCTATTTTTATTCTAAAGGTATACATAACTGAAAAGTGTAAGATATTAAAGTGATTCTAACAATGTTGTATTACAGTAATAGTTTTTAAAAAGCAAAAGCTTTTATTTCTAATTTACAGCCCAATCCAGCACTTTTTCTTGATGACTATGATTAGGGTCCCATAGCTAAATATGCTGTTTGATGAAAGAGCAGTAGTCGAAGTGCTAAGTGAAAGATAGGGTTAGCCTGCATATTGAAAGTGTTTATAATATTTATACTATGAGCCTACAATTGAAGCATGAGTTACTCATTGCTGTGAGTTGTGAGTGTTGTCAAGTTGTTTAATGAGCTATTTGTGGGAATCTTTCAGTACTATAAATAAGATGGGGTCTCTCCTAACCTAAAAATTTTTAATTTGGTTTCTTTGGACAGTTTTAATTTGAAGAGATATAAACCTATTGTTCATTCTAAGCTGCCTCTTAATTTAAATTTCAAATCTAAAATTTAGAAATCTTTCCAAATTTGATTTCCTTGTATTAGTTGGTTTGCCTTTTAGTAGTTAATTATGACTGATGAAACCTAAATCAAGTGCTGTCCTACACCATCACCAAAATTCAGGTATGTTCTAATGAAGCCACAAATTCTGCCTGTTTAAAAATATTTTCCCAGTAACTTTGCCCTTATTATGGAGCAGTCTATATTACAGTGAAAGTCTGTTTTGTGTATTTTTTTCCTCATTAATTTGAAAATACCTGATATATTTTCATTTAGCAAAACCTGCGCTTTAAGAAACCTAAAATGTTTACTTAATTTTATTGTGATTCATGCATCCATATTATGAGTTCCTAGCTAGCAAGATGCTAATTCTTTAAATGGTCAGACATTTACTATTTTCTGGCCCTTAACTACCACAGCGATCATATTTGATGCCCCTTAATTAGAGCACCTTTTTTTCTTTCCAGGTTCTTTTTCCACCTCAGCAATCGAGACAATACATTTGCTTACCGTGCTGCTCTCCTAAGTGTTCTTTTGCATGTAAATTAATCTTGATTCAGTTTACACTGTCATGCTGAGTGGTACAAATTGCCTATAACAATAAAACAGCATGAGTTAAAAATAAAGGGGGGTGGAGAGGCAGATTGAATGTGTGCCTTACTTGATAGGATGTTACTTTGCTTTATGCCAATACATTAGCCGACGATAATGAATCTTCTGTTCTGAAAAGCATGGTTTAGTTGATTTTTTTAATTTTACTTCAGTGGAGCAGTACCTCGTCTTTTATAGAACAAGTTAGACAAACCATTAATGACAAGAGTGTTAAGGTTAAATATGAAGCAATGCATTCACTTCTCTGAGTGCTATCCATCTTTCCATTTACAGGAGCTTGACAAAAGTACTGGCTTTGTACAACATTTCCTTTAATTACATGCTGCGGGAAACAGGCTTTTAACATAAACATAGTTGCATTCATTTATTCAGCAGTTGCTCTTCAATAGAGCTTAATGGAGAAGGTTTAAATCCTAAATGAGTACACACATCTCTCAGCAGTGTTATGTCAGCCCTCTGCTTTACTTAAAAGCAGTGTTTGACTGCTCGTGTAGTTTTAAAGCTTTTGCCTAATATCAAAGTTAAACAGCCTAAGACAGAGCATAGTGTTCCTGGAGTTTGAAAATGGTTAGTAAAATGTGCTCCCTGTTATACAGTGAATAGTCCTGTTTTTCTGTCTGAAGGTGGAAGTCCTTCTACAGTAGTAGGTTTTGTTGTCTTTGTACTGTTAATCAGAGAGACTTTTTAAAATTTCAGATTATATTTACAATAAATAAATTATAGACTTGAACCTGCAAGGTGTTCTGGAAACATGAAATCAAATTTTGCCATTTTTCATAAATTTCGTAAACTACTATACACATGTTAAATGTCATCAGAGGTTATTTTTAATAGATACTTTTAGATGTCCATCAAGTAGATGATATTTGTTGTATTTTATTTTAACCCAGTACTAAATTGCAGTATTTAGGGCTGGAGGTACAGCTCAGTGGGGTAAGTGCTTGCCGCTAAGCACTAAGGCCCTGAGTTCGATCCCCGGTCCCGGAAAAAAAGAAAAAAAAAAAATGCAGTATTTTCTCCGAGGGTTTAGTAGGTTGTTGAATTTGTTTGCTGAACGTTTTCACATGAGATTCTGATATTAATGGTATGTTCAGCGTTAATGCTATGGTCTTTATTCAGAATTTTGCATAACTTGGGTTTTGTATAACTTGGTTTCTTTTTAAACTGTTACTTGAAACGTCTCAGATTCTTTTCAACTGACATTTTTTCCTGTTTCCAGACTTTTTGTTTTGGAGATACTGGTTTGTGTTTTTATTGGGACCGTAGGCCTACTTGCCAGGCGAATGCTGTCATTGTTCAGTATAGCTTGGAAACTTGTACTGCGTCTTCTGGAGGCCCAGGACCAGTTAGAGACTTCCGGCTTTTGTGAAACCGACTTTGATCTAAATAGAAGTTGTCTATCAGGCAATACTACTAGTGATTCCAGAATATTTTTACTTGTTTTGGCTGATCTGTGAATGAACAGTACGAAGAATTAAATACTTATATTCTTAAGAAATAAAAACTTAATCATTTACATAACCCAAATTGTGTATGAAATTGAAATGTCATATTTGTGATGTTTTTACTCTACGGTAGTTACTATTAGATTTGTGAAGTATGATTTTGACGGCATTTTTACATTTTTCAACCCCTTGAGAATTTTTAAGATATCTGTGAAACAGTGACATTATTCTACTTTTATAATTACCTTGAAAATTTCATTATAAAGCAGCATGTCTCATTATGAAAAGTTTTTAAGTTTTGGCTGTGAGCTTAAAATAGCTTAAATTATTTTCACAAAGAAGTCACTAAAAGGGAGCCTCCCTTTGCTCTTCCAGGTATGCTGACAGGCATGAATGAAACTTCTGCCACGATCATCACCGCGCCACAGAACTTTACCCCCTCCGTCATCCTCCGAAAGGTCGTGGATGTAGCCAACATGGGTGCTGTGCCTTCCGGCCAAGATAAGATACACAGGTGAGCTCACTACTACGCAGCCCGGCCATGACTGTATGAAGACATAATTTGATGTTTTCTGTGGAAATAATTACCACTAAGCCTGCACATACCATCCCAGTTTTTCTGATGATATATTTGGTTGAGGAAGTTGGGTTGAAACTCCACTCCACATGATAGCATCCTTATTACACTGCATGACTTGGAAAGATACACAGAACACGTCCACATTCCATATTAGCTTGGTAAATTGTAAAGATTACTTTTATGACATGCCTGAGAATTTACTGGATTTAGTCGGATTCGTTGCATTTCCACAAAAAGCTTTCTTAGAAACTAGTGGAGTTGACTCTTGACTGAACATGGGAGGTCTGGATGCTGTCTACAGGTTCCTTTACAAAGCAGGACCGCAAAGGCTGCTTCCAGTGATAACATTTGCCAAGCACGGACCCTGTTCTTGGGCCAGGGGTCTCCTCACACCAGGCATCTAAGCATGAGATCCAAGGCATCTGTCCTGAAAGGCAGCAGCACGCATGATTAAAAATGTTGTTTTCCTTGTATTCTTAGGAGTACCAGTAGCTTTAAATGATGGTGGAAATGAAACTAATTATACCTGCACATGTGGCTGGTGCACAGTCTCTGAATTTGAGGGAATTGGTACAAACTGCACATCTACATCAAAACGATACACTATATTTAGGGTATCTTACATGATTATCAATTACAGAAAATAAATTAGGATCAAAGGGAAGCCCTTCAGATTGTTAAAAATTTTTGTTGTTTTCCATTAGTAAGAGAACAGAAGTGCCATCTGTGCTTTGGGTTTATATTTCTCTCTGCTCTTGTTGGACTTGGTAATCTTGGACAAGTTATAATTTCTCCATATAGGCTTTAAATTCCTCCTCTGTTTGGATATGGGTGGGAGGGCACAAAAACTATTAAAATGAAATTCTGTTGTATCTGTGGAAGAACACTGGGCCTGACTTTAGAAGAGCTGATATGGCCAGGCATAGTGGCACGTGCCTGTAATCCCAGCACTCGGGAGGCTGAGGCAGGAGGATCACCACAAGTTTTAGGCCAGCCTGAGCTTCTTGACCCTGTCTCAAGAAGAAGAAGGAGCTGACCTGACATTATTCAGGCCTTCATAACTGCACTATACTAATCATAACAGAATTAAAACAACATGTGCTAATCAAAAATAGGGGTTTACCTCTGTGTGTGTGTGTGTGTGTGTGTGTGTGTGTGCGCGCGCGCGCACGCACGCACACTTGAGAGAAAGAGGAAAGTTCGTAAGGTATTCAAGAGCTCTGATGAGTCCGTTCATTCATTTATGACAAACGCTGTCACACAGGATGGTGACAGAATAGAAAGTGGGTGCAAAGACATCATACTGGTGCCAGTAATTCACATTCAACTTAGCAGTCAGTTAATGTTCAGAGGGGAAAAGTGAGCAGAAGCCTTTTAAGTAAAAATATTTTTTAGTTCTGAGCTTTCTAAGTTTTGTTTGTTTTCTGTATGCTTTAAGTACTTTTTTTTACTTCCCTGGGTGATTTATTATGGGTCTTTGGAGTTACTGAAATGTTACTCTGAACATTTGCCTTATTTAGTATGAAATTTTACCTAACACATTTAGCGGTCAGCAACACTGCAGTCTTGTTTTAATGCCATCTATCATAATAAACAAAGAAAAGGATAATTCTGTATGTTAGAACTTCTGGTTTAGCTTTTGGGGGTTTTTTTTGTTTCGTTTTTTGATTGGTTTGTTTGTTTTTAGTTTTTTGACACAAGGTTTTGCTGTGCAGCTCATCCTGGTTTTGAACTTACTTTGTAGTCCATGATGGCCTGAAACTCTCTGCAATCCTACCTCAGCCTCCTGAGTGCTGGCATTACAGGTGTTTGCCACCACACCTGGCATTGCTTTGTTTTATGTGGGAATTTTTTAAACTTTTGTAAAAGCAATGAAAGTCTTACATATTTTTTATTCTTACAAGAAAAAAGCTAAGGAATGTGAACGCTTTCTGTTGGAAGATGAACTAGGACGGGCACTGAGCACATTGGGTTAACTCTTCAAGCATATTTTTCCTGTAACCTGACTCAGTGGTCGGGAACTTTATTAATGTCTGGTCAGGTGACTGAAATTAAATTACTGTCAGTGCTGAATTATCCAGGCAAATGCAGAGAGGGCACACAACTAAGAAGGATTTGCACATCTGTGACCTCGCGGTGCTTTTGTTTTCTAACTATCATCAGTGGCCTGGTGTTTGGCTCTGGAAGCTGGGGGCAGAGCCTAGGTTCCTAGGCAGCGAGAGGTGAATGAAATGCCTGACTGCTTAGGAGCAGGCTCTACTGCCTCCATTTGCTTCTCAGAACCCACCATACTTAACTGAAAATATCCATATGTACTTTTATAGGTAGAATGTGACCATAGTAATGTTCTGAATTTTAGAAAGCTTCCAGGTGATAAACACCTCGTTATTTATATTTTCCATACAGAAATTGACATAATTACTCTGTATATATATGTGACACATTTACAATGTTTTGGCCAGTCTTCTTGTTGCAATTAGAACAAATAACTGACTTAAAATCTGTCTCAATGCTCTTTTTAATTTCATTTAAAATGAAATATTACATTTTAATAACAAGTTAGCATTTTATCACTTTATTGAATTGTGTTAATGTTTTTAAATGTAGTATTCAATATTATAATACCCTGTGGGATCAGTGAGATTCTATATCTAAGCCTGTATATTGTTAATGATAAAACTGAGATCCCTATGAAATTTTTAAATAACTCTTTTTTTCCTTGCTTTTATCAGTTAATGAAGAACAGGAACCAAGACACTTAATATTTGTTTGATTGGTTTAGGATTAAAAAAAAAAAAACCAAATATGGAAAGTATCTTGATTAGTATTTTGAGAGATTAAAGTTTGTAGGGTTTTTTTGGAACCTAAACCAAACTCAGGACCTTGCACTTACCAGGCAGGCACCATGCTGCTGAACTATATACCAGCCCAAGGTTAAAGTTTTTAGTGTGATTAAATTCCTTTGGTCTGGGTTAAGTTCTATTTCAGTTTTCTAGATGTTTTTGGTTTTTTGGGGTTTTTTTTACTCTTTGTTTTGAGACAGGGTTTCGCTATGCAGTTCAGGCTGACCTTGAGCTCAACGCTGTAGTCCAGGCTGGCCTTGAACTCCTAGCACTGGGATTACAGATGTGCACTACTACACCAGGCCTTGGATCTTTTCTTTCTTAGAGAACTTTTAATAAGCATTAGTATATTAATAAGCATTAGTATATTCTTTCTAACCATTCTAACCATTGTCTGGTTTTAGAATAGTTTATTTCTACTTCTGCTTAAAATTTACATGTGTTTATATTAAATGCTAGGTAAAGAAGTACTTAACGTAAGAATTTCTAAGACAAAGGACTAGTATGAAGTAGGCAGAAAATAGTTCCTAGTACATCAACAGAAAATGGCCCCCGGGAAGCAAAAGCCAGTTAAAGGAGCACAAGAATTAGGAGCTTACCTCAGAAACCTGGAGCTTGTCCCATATAACACTTTTAAAGATCAATTGGAAAGGCTTTTAATTTTGATTTTCTAAATGAGTGACAGAATCAGAAAGCTGAGCAGTGTGCCATGCTTTGTCACTGTGTTTGTTGCTCTTACTTGCTATTGGAAAAAGCTGCTCTTTGAGAACAAAACCATCTTACAGAGTCATGGGTCTGTGGAGTTACGGTCATCGTACCCATGTGCTGCTTTCCAGATCACAGTTACCACTGCATAAGGAGTAGTACAGAAATGAGAAGGAATGCCATCGTCAAAAAACATCTACTAAGTACCAGAGTACTGGCACATGCCTGTAATCCCAGCGCTTGGTTGGCTGAGGCAGGATTGCAAGTTCAGATCCCGTCTGGGCAATTTAACAAGACCCTGTCTCAAAATAAAAAATAAAAGGGATGGCAATGTAGCTCATTGTGACGGCGTTGGGTTCAAACCCCAATACTGAAAAAAAGTCATTAAATGTCATTTCCTGTGTTAGATGTTCACATTAAAATATGTAAGGTATACCTTGCATTGTAAAAATCTTAAAGTATATGATCTAAGTGAACCCTAATAAGCATAAACAAAGTATTACCAAGGGCAGCATTAGAGATAGCATTATACCGTTGAATGAATGGACTCCAGAGAGAAAAGGTACATAACTTCCCCTCTGTTACCAAAATATGAGAAAGGTCAAGATTGAATGGGACCTAAGGGGAAAGACTAGAGGGACCACCTATGGGAATATAGCAGCAGAAAAAATTCCTTGTCATCCTCTGAGAAAAACCCTGTAAGTATAAAGGACATTAACATTCAACAGTATAGAAACAGGTGCATTTGCTTTTATTACATTGTTTGTCCTCCAATAACAGTGCTTGTGAATAGTATAGTGACCAAAAAATAGAAAAGTAAAAATCTATAGTTCTGAAATCTCTTAAGGTTTTTTCCCTACAGAGAATTATAAGAGAGTTTGTATAAAACTCAAATTCCTGGAACCCACCCCTAAAACTCAATATCTTCCTAAGTCCACAGTTTGAGGCTACCCTAAGTATCAAGAGTTAGCAGTAGCCACCTGACACACTCTAAAATGCATTTTCCCATGATTGCACTTTTCCTTTTTATACCAGCTGATCATGAGGGTTATGAAGAGGTGAGATGTTGGTTTAGCTGGTTTTCTTGGAGTGCTGAGGATTAAGCCCTCAACAGTGTGAACTGTAAACATGTGCTCTGCTACAAAACTGTACTTCCAGCCCTACGTGAGATACTTGACTTTATTTTTTTCTTACTCTCTGTGCCAGCAAGATTGTATATTAATTGGGGAAGTACATTATGTGGGGTCTGAAGACAGTCTTACAACAGAGGTATAAAAGTTCGTCTTTAAGCCATCTCAGCCACTGCATTGTAACCCTTGTAGACAAATCTGACATTCATGTACAGTACTGTTAGGGAACAGAGCTGTCACATTTTGTACTCATTTTTTCCTTGTATGAACAGAAGTTTGACTCTATACAAACCGGGAAGCTTTGATTTTTGAGAGAAAAGGAGACACCTTGCCTCTGCTTTGATTCTATTTGGTTCTTATTCAGTAAGATCCTAGAGCAACTTTAATTACTTACAAATTCAATTCTTATATTCCTTTTTCCCAATGTATCTTACTTAATGGGTGGACTTTTATTTACCATTATACTTTCTAAGTTTGCAAATTTGGTCATGTACAGCTTGTGATAATGACAGTCTTAGTACAATAAATGTTTCATTGTTATCACTTAAGTCCTTAACTATTAGGAAATTCTGGTGGTTTGAACTGAAGAGTGTATCCCTGGCAATCTGACAGTAAACTTTTAATTTATGAATACTTACTGTTTTTTAAGTACAATTAAAAGGTTACTAATAGGAGAAATATTGTTATATATTTTCTATCCTAAAAGATGTGTGGTACATAACCTCTCTGTCTTCTGGGACCTTTGTCTCATGTTTTGCTAGTGAGAGGGCACAGTCAGGAGTTGCATAGTCACTCTTTATGATATCTGTAATGTTTCCATCTTCTGTTCTTAGGTTCATTAACCCTTCAGATACTATATTTCTTTAGTACAGTAGTTGGTTTCCTTTCTTCTGATAACTAGATTTAAATTTTGGAAAATCATGCAAAAAAAATTTGCTTATCAGACAGCATTTTATATCTTGGTGCACTATTTTATAAGCCCTTAGACTGCTGTCGGCATACTTCATCTGCCCTAAAATAAAATTTTGTATAAATAGTTGTTGATGGAAAGATACTAGGCTTAGGTCTTTCCTACAGTATGACAAACTCTTAGGTCTCCAGCACAGCCCAAGAGCTGTCTGTGGTGCCCATGTAGTAATCCAGAGTCCTTCCTCCGGCTAGCAGGCGTTCACTAGAGGGCAGCACCGCTTTTGATCTTACTTTGAGCAGCATTTCACTGAACAACAAATGTAGACCTCTGTTGATTTTCACAGTTAAAACACATTTGAATATTTTGGAAGTAACCAAACTGCAAAGCTGGTTTTTACTGTAACATTCTGTGTGAAGTGTAATTTCACCATTTGTGAGGTAATGTCCTATAGTGCAGCAGTTTTACTAATAAGAATGTATAACTTTTTGTATAAAAGTGAGGAAAGGTATTCTTCTGGGTTAACAATTTTGGAAGGAATCAAAGAGAATAGAGTCAGAATTTATTTGTTTTACTATTTGTCTTCCTCTTGTTAGCCCCCAGCTCACCCTGCAGCCTCTGAGCAGACAGACTGGAAAAGCTCCAGGAACCCTCAGTGCTCCACAAATGTACACTATGAGCAGGCGCACTTACACTGTTTAGCTTTTCTGATTGAAGGGAAATGCATTGCTGACCTGCTCGGGTAGGAAGTAATTTTTTATACCATCTGTAAGATTAGAATAAAAATTAGTAAGTCCCAAATTACTGTGGTCGTTCATTTTTGGTGTTAACAGTTCTCATCTAAATGTTAGAGGAACACACTACAGCATTATTGGGCATTTTTTTAATAGGGAAAAATACTTTTTCTATTAATTGGCTTAACTTTAAAATGCAATGTTATAGCCAACAAAAGAGAATTTTTTACAACTTAGAAATTCTCTGCCTGTTTAAAATGTTCTATTGTATTAACTCAAGGTAATGAGGATTTATAATTTTAAATCCTTTGGAAAATAATGCTCCAAATCATCCTGCTTTGGTATTGATGTTTAGGGAACCTATTCAAACCAGTATTTCTAACATACAATGATTGTGTGACTTCATTACACATTTGTCAACTTTGGACTAATTATTTTTATACGGCGAGGGCAGGGCACTGCATCTTGTGATCGTCTTTCTTACTAATAGGATTCTGTCTGCTTCAGCAGGCAGTAATTGAAGGCTTCATGTACAGAGTAGGAAAAAAAGTTTTAGCCTGAGTAGGCCATTGTCACAGCTTCTGGTAACCAGCAGAACAGAAAGCAGAAGAAAATTGAACTCAGAATAGAAAAATCAGAAAGCAAGAAGACTATCCAGGAGAAGAAAAAAGCATGTCTTCAAGCTGTTGCATTAAGTGTAGCAAACCTGATTCTGCATAAGAAATTCTGTGTTTGTGAATTCTCAGGGACTGTATGCTGCCTCTCAGATAAAAATTTTTAAGTTCATGTTATGCTGTTAACATTTTAATTGTTACAACAATGGAGCTGTTGGACTTCTTTTCCTTATGACAAAGAGCACTTACGGTCTGCAGCCAATTTCTCACAAATCTAAAAATTATTATAGGTAATGTGTTCAAATGCATTGTTATTTGACTAGTTTCACAGTTGTGACAGTAGTTAGGAGTAACTTTTTAAGAAGAGTGAAACATCTTTTTGCCTTAGCTATTACAACTGATTTTGTCTTTTACTTAAATCTTAAGAATTAAACAAAGATTGTCCTTTGCTAGAGATAAGAGACAAAAAGACAGTAAGACAAAATACAGATATATCCAAACAGTTTTACTTCCTCAGCTGGTGATTATGAACAGCGAACGCTTAGTGGTAAAGTGAAATGAAAATTATGAAAAATACCCTGATGGTATCCTTTTAATAGTGTGGAACCCGTCGCACATAGGCCATACATCTTTAACTGTCACCCGCTTATTTGTTCTCATTTGTGGTGTTACTAGTTTTCGAGGTTGATTGGTCTCCAAGTCGTCGCTCCCTGTGTTACAGCTCCATTCAAAAAGGTTGAAGATCTTTCATTACTCGTGATATTTGAGGAATTGAGGGTAGAGGATATTTAAAACTGCATGAATCTTTAGGAGCAGGAATTAAAAATACAACAAAGAATCAAGTCAAGATGCTTTGAATCACAGAACACTACAAAGCCAAGCATACAGTTTTCTTTTTTTAAACAATTTTTATTATAACACACAGTGTCCGGCCTGCAGACCAGAGATTGTCCATGCCTAGTAGAGGACTTAAAAGTTGCAAATGACAGGAAATCCTTAATACTTGATTAAATTATAGGACAATATATTTATTTTGTTCTTCTCTGTACTATTTTTTCCATAACTTTTTTGTTTTATTTTTTAATTAGATTTTACTGGTACATTTTTGTTATATATAACTTAGATCACATTCATCATAGAAGCACACAATTTTTTAAGGGAAAAATTTTCTGAACATATTAGATTGTATACATATTAGACAAATAAGAAGAGCCTTTACTTGTTGACTGATATAAAGTATTAAGGGTATTTTTGTACGTATGAAAGATGTGTGTGTGACCTAGAATCAGAATACCTGAGCTCAGAATGCTACTCTACCTTTGCTGGCTATGTGTCCCTAAGCTTGTGCCTCAGCTTCTCTGGGCCTCCTGCCTTGCCCCACGCAGGGACCTACCTGCCCACAGAGCCAGATGAAATGTGAGTGGACTACTCAGAACTCAGCACCACACACATAGCAAGCAGTTAGTAAGTGGTCGCCGCTATTATCGATGATGGAAAAATTCTCATGCCTGTAAAAAATTTATGGCATGGTGTGGTTTTAGTTTAAGGCCAAGCTCGGAGGATCTGTGTCACCCATGAAGTTTAGTGTATAACCACGTTTTCTTACATTCAAAAACAACCTATTACTAATTCTTTCTTTACCTGTCAATAAAGTGTATGTCAGAACATGGGCTGTTCAGATGCTCAGTGATTAATAACTTCATGAGAGTGGCTTTTGCTTCCCATGGACTAAAACAAACCAGTTGTAATCATGCTGCGTTCCAATTAAATGCATCCTTTTGGAACTATGAATTGAGAATGTCGGGGCATCTGACCTGTCTCCTGCTCCAACACCCACCCAAGCAGAGCCCTTGAGCTCAGGCAGCTTCCACACCAGCCAGCAGAGTCTTGCTAGACGGATTGGCTTGGCGTGTTTCCTCTCCGGGGTGAGCACCTGCCTCTTCCCCCTCACAGCCCGTTTTTCATAGCACTAGACTTGTGTGGTCGTAGGATTTCAGAAACACGTGGGAGACACTGCCTATTATTCTGATGCTAAAATTGACTTTTGTCGTTGCTAAGTTTGTGTGATTGTAGCAGTGACTTAAAGTTTTAATAAAAAGAGAGAAAATGTGCCTTGGGGCTACACAACCCTGAAATTCAAGCAGCAGTGCTTTTGTGCTCCCCTTCAGCCTTATCATTCCCTGTGGTTCCAAAGCACAAGTGTTAAGTAAATAAAAGAACTAATAAGACTGTTGTTTACATAATTATACCCTGTCAGAAATAGGGACCTCTGCTGAAATATTTGTTGAATGAATTACAGGTGTGATGACCAAAGCTATGGGAAGAGTTGCATAAATGAATTGGAATATAATACTACCTTGTGTCCTTTGATGACGTAATTGAACCAAATGTAGAAGCAGCATTCTTCTAGAAAGCCTAAGAACCTTACAATTTTAAACAAAAGAAATGCATAAACTTGCAAGAGGTGATAGAAGAGAGGTTCATTTGGGGCTAGAAATCTTTGTGTTCTCTCAAAGAGGATATTGAGCTACCAAGTTTAGTTCCGAATCTCTTGAGTGTAGGTCCAAAAGCAGGTAGAGATATAAGAGCTTTAGAAAAACCTTTTTAAAAATATCAGGGCACTTTGTTGTCCTAGACTGGTTACCTACAATTGCTTCTCTCGGTAGGAAAACTGTTCTGTCAGAGTCCTTGTGAGTTTTAAGCATGTTTGAAGAAAGAACACAAAATAAATGAGTAGGAAAGCTTGTAGTGCACTTTGTCAACAACCCATTAGCAAACATTTTAAAATAATTTCATAGTGTTGTTAATGTTTTCAGTTTAGTAAGGTTAGCATATTTGTTTTGCTTTTGATGCATTATTTGATTATTACTGGAAAATTCATTTTCATGATTCTATTTAGGTAAAAAATGCCTTGTTAGATTTCAAAAAAATGAATTTAAGATCTTGGTGTCATTTAAAAAAAACTCAAAAAAGAAATTACTTTTCATTTAAAGAGAATCTGCTTCCTGCTTAAGTGGCTAATATTTTAATTAAGTTGAGAGTGAAGTTTTTCTGAGTATCTCTGATAAACTCCCTCTTTTATGTTGATGATAATTAAACAGGTCTCTGAGGACAGTGTGGCTCAGTGCAGGGCCCATGCTAATTGTCAGACATGAGACACTGACCAGTTGGTTTGCTCTTGAATTGTCCGCAGTGTGCTGTCAGCGTGGCCGATTTATTTTTATGTATTGTGAGCTGTTGTCAAGGCTAACTGGGTGCCATTGTGGCTGGAGATGTTGCGCAAATTGAGGCAGATGGCTCAGATTCAGACGCGTGTCACACAGAAAGGGGAAAGGGGATTGGCCCTGCAAAGCGGGGCCACAGCAGGTCACAGACCTGCTCTACTCTTGTTAGTGTTTTCAGAAGCTCGTGGGCAGCAACTTTGTTTTTCTCCAGCCATCCCTGCAATCAGACCCCTCCCCACAAACTGTGGACCGTGCTCCGTGTGGGAAATGCAGGCCTGGGGGGCCCCGTCCCCGTCCCCAGTGTGTCTGGGGCTCCACTACGCAGGCAGAATGAGTTAGCAGGATTGACAGAAGTGCGTTGTGCCTCCAACAGCTTTTCAGTCAATTGCAGTGCTTAAAAGGCTAGTTTTGCCTTTAATTCCATGTAATTAGTAGGTTCTTCATGTCTCGGAATTTACTAATAGAGCATTAGATCTCCAGTTTCCTCTATTATATTCTAAAGCAGAAGGGAAGATCTAATGTTCTAAACATTAAAAAAGAGGACTCAAGATGGAGGGAAGTGTGAGGTTGCACTTGGCTATCACGTGGTCTGGTTTTGTGTCATCATTAACCGTGGAGATTGAATTTGAATATTCCTCCATGAGTGAATTCATTGAGCTTAGTAAGAATTTTATAATGTACATAAAATTATCTAACTTCTTGCATAATCATTTTCAGATATGAGGAATTAAAATTTCAAGCTCTTTTCTTAGCATGCCTTAAAAATAAAAATATACTATCTTACTTTAAATGGCCCTATGGATGGTGAAATGCTAAATATCAAATGAATGCTTTCCAAGTACAGCATACTGGAGAATTATCCATATATAATTGTCATTCCAGCAAGTAAATAACATAGGCTTCCTTTTCCTATTCTGGTTTTAAAATGCACTAAAATTACGTGCTTGCGGTAAACATGGGCTGGACAGTTTATTGATTTTTTTCAGAAGAATGCTTGCCTTTGGGTTTTTGGCAGTAGGGAACCTGCAATAAATTATTTCACCTGAGAAAAAAAGAGTTATTTTAAACCTATTTGAATTTATGCTGTCTCTCTTTTTTCCCCTCTCGTGATAAAAGGCCTCTTTCTTTCCTTCCAGGTTTGCGGCTAAAACTGTGCACAGTGGGTCACTGATGCTAGTCACAGTGGACCTGAAGGAAGGCTCCACAGCCCGACTTATCATAAACACTGAGAAAACCGTGATTGGTTCTGTTCTGCTGCGGGAGCTGAAGCCTGTCCTGTCCCAGGGGTAACCTGCTTACATCTGGACTTCAGAATCTGGCACACAACAAAAGTGCCTGGCATCCACTGCTGCTGCCTTTCATTTATAATAATAGCCCTTCCATCTGGCAGTGGGGGAAGAACACACTCTTGACATTCTTGTCTCCTGCTTTAGAATGCTGGTGTGTATCCATCATGTATGCAGCGCTTTCCCCCTTTTTCGCTTTGCTAACCAAAGAACATATATTTTACTGTCAGTTATTTTAACTCTTGAATCCATATGGCATTTTCTCTGTCCTATTTCTTTTGGCCTCATCTTCCTCTTTTTTCAGCAATGATAGACGTAAATCAGATATTTAAAGTGCTTTGGAAATCATCTTCCCTTCAGCAGTAAGCCAGAATTAGCAAAAAAATAATCTAAATGGCCTCTCAAGGCTTGGTGTATGAAAGTGAGATAGCATACTTCTTAGAATTAAAAGCAAAAATAGGGGCTCTGCAAAATTTTGTTCTTTGAATTTCCTGGTATTTGTGTTTGGTTATTGACAACTGTCACGAAATTATCCCAACATAGTAAGATAAATAAACTGGTATATGAATAGCATTTGTCTCTGCATTTTTAATGAGACTATTTATCATCCTGAAATTGATATGCTGAGCTTTCTATATTCTAAAATAAATATGGTGAGTGTGAGTGTTAAATTAGCCAGAGAAATGATAGGAGTTAGTTAGTGAAAGCAAAACCACTTTTATACCAGGTAGATTTTCTGTTTGTGTTACAGAGTAGTTTTCCAGGAGAGGGCCTAGAGTGTTCAATAACAGCAGTTAAAACCTTCATGTTATAAAATGTCTATACACTTTTAATCTGTTACTGGGGTGTGATTACAATACCTGTTAAACCTGCTCAATAAACTCTGAATTTTTTTCTTCACAAATTTTGCTGCTCGGCTTTGATAAAAGCTAAGTAGTACATAATTTTAGAAATTTGAAAAGTATTTATGTGATCAACATACTAACCTCTTTCCCTAACGTGTTTATTTGCGAACTTATGCAAGTTAGTTTCTATGAAAGTTATTCTGTCATCAGAAAACTTCTAACACTTTCATGCCTTTTTAATACCAGTTGAAATTTTGTTCGTCTTTCAGATAGAAAGTGATGGGCTGTGGGCACAGTCCATTGCCTTTGTTGAGAGCCCATAAGGGCTTGTTTGGATCGGTGTAGTTCGGCTTGAGACCTGGTTTCCCAGGGTTGCCAGGCCAACCTGACTCTTGTGGGCCCAAGCAGGCGCTTTTGCCTCAGCCTCCCTTGCAGCTGAGATTTTAGGCACATGCCACAGTTCCTATCTATAATAATATTTTTAAGTAAAAAGGAAGATAATGAACATCAAAAACATTATAGATTGGAAACAGAAGTAAAAAGTGTAAAACATTTTTGGAACACACATACTAAGAAAAGCAAAATGGACTGGAAATTTTAAGTTTTTGAGCTTGAAAACAGCACTAGTAAACAGGACTGTGAAATGTTTCTGCCCCCGCAGTGTAGTGCTGAGTCTGAAGAAAGTGCAGTCACGTGCCATCCAGCAGTGTTCTGTCCGCAATGGGCCGCCTGCACAGGGCGGTGGTCTCGCGATGTTCACAGAGTTGTGGAATCCCGTGTCTCCGCGTCACTAAGCAACGCATGACTTGTAGAAGCCACGTGCGCTCATGCTGGAGCCTCATATGCTGCACTCATACTGACACCCAGAAACATCTCTCTTATCGTCGCCCATTGGCTTCTTCATTATTAGTCCTAGTCCTCGGGGATTTGGAACTTCGCCGTTTTAAAAACATACATACTAGTATATATTTGTGATGCATAATGAATATTTTCAGCATGGGATATTGGCACATACACATGTACATCTTTTTGTTGGTGGTGGTTTTTGTTTTCTTGGTGGTGATGGTGGTGGTTTTTTGAGACAAGGTCTTGCTATATAGTGCAGGCTGGCCTTGAACTCACTATGTAGCCCAGGCTGGCCTTCAACTTTGGATGTGTCCCAAGTACTGGGATTACGGGCATGTGCCACCATATCTGACACATACTACACCTTGAACTTTGGATTTTTAGATAACCTTTCCAGCCAGGCATGGTGGCGTATGCCTATAATCCCAGCTACTCCAAAGGTTTAGGCAAGAGAACTGCAAGTTCAAACACCACCTGGGCAACTTAACACTTAGCAAGATTCTGTCTCAAAATAAAAAGGGCCAGGGACATAGCTCAGTGCAGAAGCTCTGTGCTCGGTGACCAGTACCAAAACAAAGAGATGTTACACAGAGTTGGGCAGGCTGTTTTCTGACAAAAAGTACTTACTGCTGTCATCAAGCAGAGAAAAGTACATGTTAAGACATGGAAAGGTTTTTTATTTTTCGTAAATGAGGCCACTCATCTTTGAAAATAGGTCATTTATATTTTCCTAAACTAAGAAAATGTCAGTGGGTTGTTTCTTTTGAGTAATTTGTAGCTGCCAACTTCTATATTTAAAATTATTAAATCAATAGTGGTAGTGGTATGTGCCAGCTGAAATTGTCTAAATATCACTAGCATAGTATCATTAAAATATTTCTCACATAAATGAAATCAGAAAAATGACCAAAGTTCCAAGTTTAAGGTTTGGTTTTGTCTTGTCTTTGTTTGGTACAATGAGTCAGAGCTCCTTGCCTCGTATTTCCTTAACTTATCATAATCATGATTATCTTTAAATTGTTCCATTGAGTCGAGTTAGTCAATGTTAAATTCTTAATTCTCACTATATTTTTTCATTTTAATGTTCGCTTAATGGGACATTTTATGTACACCAATCTTGAAGAATGGCTCTCATATTTCACAATACACTTGCTTTATTTATAGGAACAGAAATTTTTAATACTAAAGGGAGAGTAACAATGAATTTCTCAGATTAAAATACTATGTACTTTCCTAATAACTGTTTCATATTCATAAACATGAATACTTACACAGTTTGCGTTTATAATACTGTAAAGAATTTAGATGTTCTATCAAAGGGTAAGAATCCAAAAAGATGAAATAATATAAACAGAGACTTAAAAAAAATTGGACCAACTGAAGGGAAACCTCTGATCTTTCCCCCACTTTATTCCCTATCATTTCTCTCATCTTGTAGGGAACTTTATTTAGAGAGGAAAAAAATACTCTCCACAGAATAAGAGGGGTAAAACACCCCATAAAATTAACTTCTGCTTAAAAATGTAATGAGTGTTGCCAGGGGTCTGGCCAAGTAGCAGGTAATGCTCTACACCCTGCCCTGAATGTCAGAGGCATCGGCGGTAAAGCAGTAGTGGTGTGCAGACTGGGAGGTTAGCGTGCTCTCATTTACAAACAGTTTTTGCTTACATAACTAACAAGGGCTCACTTTTTCCACACTCCTGGTGCCAAGTCAAACTTGTACAGTCAGCCCCAGAGGTCTCAGCACTCCACCTCCCCACAGGCAACAACCAGGCAGGTCCGGTGGGGTCCACACCACTTCTGTCCTTCCCTAAGCTGTAGGGCCTTTACTTGGATGACAATTACTTTCTGACTGTACTTGTCTATGCAAGTCCTTTTTCCTTACCTCTGCCTTCTAACTCGACCCTTTACCTCAAGGGAAGTTTTCCTGATCATTTTCATTTTCAAGATTTTGGAGAATAAAAAAAATAATCAAGGCTATCACACTTATAACAGTATTAGTTATAATCTTTGATGGATGGAAATTGTGATGAATGGAAAAATCCACCCTTGGATGGACCAGAAACTTCCTTTATGAATCTTCACAAAGTCTTGGGCCAGGGATATAGCTCAGTGGGATAGTGACTTCCTGGCAAGCACAAGGTCCTGAGTTCGATTCCTAGTACAAAAAAACCCCCACTTTCCATCTCCTTTCTTTATGTGTCTTTATTTGTCCACTTGGAAGTGGGTAGTAGATATTTCCTTGGGGATTTTAATTATTTCCTTAGCCTTGCAGGTTCTAAAGTGAGTCTTTGCAGACTTACAAAGTAACTAGAGAATATTAAATTCCATTAGTGTCTGTTTACAGTATAAATGATTATGACGAGGTGATTGCAGTTTCTAATCTTTTCACCTCATATTGTCTTTCTGTGGAGCCAGTTTTATGTCCCTAATCACGTGTGTGTATATATGTATATATATATATATATATATATATATATATATATATATGTAATACCTAACCATCTCTGTGAACGTATACACTGAAGATCTCAAACCTCAGAACTCACATGTGGAATTATTACAGCTGATTCAGACTTGTCTTTAATGACAATGAGGGTTTATCTCTACAACCTTGAGGGACAAAAACTTCCAAAGGTTTAAATCTAGAAAAGTCTTTATTTTGACCAGTAGGTAACATTTCCAGTGGGTCATTCAGGCTGGAGATTGCGCAGCCTATGCAGCTCTTAGAGGGAACAGGAAACCTTACCTCCGCCCTGCTCCTTACCCCACCTGGATGGGAGGGTTGAGAGCGGCTGGGTCGGGAAGGTATCACAAAACCTGAGGAGGTGGAAAGTAGCTTTCTCAAATTCTCCCCGGCTAGAACTCCGGTTTCTCTTGCTGGATGACCATCTTCCCACCTCCATGTAAGAGCCACTCTTGTTTTTTTGCAACGCGAAGAATTGAAGACTCTTTGTTTTTTATGGGATCAGCCGTCTCCATGGGTAACAGGAAGGAATTGCCAAGACTTTTGTTTCCCCAAAAAGTTAAATTTTGCCTTGGCAAACTAGTTAAAGCTTGAACAAAGCTAGATGCCTAAACCTAAACCCCACCTGTAGTGAACTCATTTTGTTACGCTCATTCTGCTTAAACAGGTCTGAACTCAAACATCTGCCAGGCAGGTAAAAGTCTGGGGAAGACCATCTATCCTCCCAGTTTAAGTTTGAGTTTTGAGCCTGAAAATTTGAATCCAGGGTGAAAGCACCTGTTGGTGGCATCACAGAGAAACCCTCGACACCCAAGGGCACCCTTTCCATGACCCCAGAGTGTTCATTTTCCCCAGGCCGCATCAAAACCCTAGGCCTGCGTAAAAACACCTTGTAAACAAAGTTACAGACAGCACAGTGTTCTAAATGAAAGTAATCATGATTTCTGGGCTGCAGCATAATTACCTAAAAAAATGTTATTTGATGATTAAGATTCTGGAGTGAATTGTGTTCTTTGGGCTCTCACGCAGTTCCTCCATCAGGGACTTGGTTTCAGCGGCGTGCAGCTGCTGGAGTTGATTTACAGTGCTGCGGCTGTGGCTGGTCATAAATAAATCCTCTTATATAGTTGTTATGAACACCTGTTAGATCATCTGTCAGCAAAGCGCTGTTCACATTTATCATGGTGCAGTACTTATTCTACCTCAATCCATTTCCAACTGACTCAGCCGCCGTCGCTGGGTTACTATTACCACACCATAATCGGTCGTTCCCACTCCACGTTACAACTTGCAGATAAAAGATTTCACTACTTGGCCAAATTTCATAAATAAAGGAGCAGTTCAGTGCAGTAAAAGTTTATTTTTGTCATCATTTGTCACCCCATTATTCTATAAATCAAACGGAATAGCACTATTGCCAGCTCAGGCATTGCTGTCAGCCTTAGGCATGGAAATGGTCCGTTTCTTCCCTTTAGATGAGATGACATGTCTTTCAGACTTAACCGGCTTATGGCTTTGTTTCACCCATTTTATTTTATTACCCCTTTGGAAAAATCCTTGGGGAACAAAAAGACTTGAGTGGAATGGAAACAGAAAACAGAGGCTGGTGTGCTGCTTCTCTGTGTTCCCCACCTCTAGTCACCAGGAACTTGGCCGGCACCCCACTCAGACATCACATCCTTGACCAAGGGTGCTTTTCATAAACTTCCAAGAGGGTTATAGTTTCCATTTTGGAAAGGCCGTTACAATATGGAGTTGCAGATAATGAAATATCTGGTGTGTATCCCAAGAGATCCTATCTATTTGACAGGCTTTATGCAAAGAAAAGACTAACTGGTTTCTTCCCTAAAATACGTTTTAATGGTTCTGGGCTTTGAAAAGGAATGGTCACCCCCAGAGAGTGTCCTGTCCCTGGAGGGTTGTCGACTGTGGAACTCCAGAGAAGTCAAGATTTATTAGCAAGCTACAGACTGTCTCAGGCGTGAGTCTGAGGAGAGCAATGTCCCTTGCTTAAGAGGGAGAGGACAGAGAAAGCTAAAGGGATGGGGTCATAGAAAAGCGTTTATAGTTGATATTATACTTCTGAGTTGGTTCTAATTCAAGTTACATTCTTCATAGTCATTATGTAGCTCATAAATTCAATAAAGTGTTTTACTATTACTATAAAAATGACAGGAGGGGGGTTTTATGTTGTAAGTTTCGTTAGTTGCTCTTCCTGTTTTATGTTGAAGTTCTCAGGCCATTATGTCATTAAACTCCTTGAAGTCTGAAGGGCTCAGGGCCCCCACTCTCCTTTAGCATGCTTGACCAGGGCACATGTTGGCCCAGGCTGGGGCAGGTCACCAGACAGAGCCAGTGGCTGTGGGGCCAGGAGGGCAAGGCTGTTGTTTGATGAGAAGTAGGAGTAGAAAGGTGGAAAGGTCTGGGTAGGAGGAGGCTTTAGGCGGTCTGCTCCAGCTGTAAGATTGACTCTAGACAGAGTCCTTTGCTCAGGAGGGGAAGAGGGCCTTCTGGCTAACGTGTGCTCAGCTCCAGCACTGAAGACCCAGCAACCATAGTGTGCGTCAGCAGATCGGTCTTGGCCTCAAGATTCCTTGCTAGCTTGTTCACCTTCTCATAGTCCTGAGGCACTGATAAAATTCTAAGTAAATTCAGGGTTGAAAACTTAAGGCTTTGGGAAAGGAAGCACCACTCTTGTGGCTGTTTCCTTCGAATCCAGAGAAGCAAAGGGCATTTCTGCTCTGGGAAACTTGGCTCTCTCCAGATGTTTGTTTTGAACGGAATATCCACATGGAAACAGCAACTACTAATTCTCCGGCCAGAGTGCATCAGGGCCCTAATCTAAAGCCTCCCATCCATCCAGCTGTCTGGCATTTGCTATTATAGGGCACCCACAGAGAAATGAGGCTGTGGCTTTATCACTGCACCCGGGGTGACAACTTGATTTTCTGCTTTCAACGCAGGCAGCAGCAGCCCAACATGATGGGGCTGTTAATTTGTGCATTTCATGGTGTCTGTCAGGGGGGCCGGGAGAGGAGGGCTTCGGGGGGAAGGGAATGGAGCATGTCCCAGCCTCGGAAGCACCTGTCTGCATTGACGGCACAGAGCACTTCTTATTAGCGTGCAGGTCTCTAAATGCAGCCGGGGGATGACAGCCTGGCATCCCAGCACCCACACACTGTGACAGGCGCCGGCAGCAGGTCCCATTGTTCGCCCTTGATGAGCATGTCATTAATGGAAATGGAAGAAAGTGAGGGCCACATCAGTATTCAAATAGCCTCTATTCTCTCTGCCAGTCACCCGGCTGGCTCAGCCTGCTGCAGATTTCCTTGTGCGAGCTGCTCTTAGACTTTTTTAAAAACAGATTTATTCCCATTGCATACAAATCCTTTCCATGTTGTTCCAGGGTTTTTCCAATCCTGTGTTTACACCCACCTCTTTAAACTGCATTTAGCTGGATCAAAGGAAACCTGGGTTCTTTCGATCGTAAAGGTTTAATTAGCAAGTGTGTGCTGTTTGCTCTCAGGAGGATACAAGCTGCCTCTTCCAGAAGCTGTGTGCCTCCTGAGTCCTCTGTATCCTCTGGGAAGGTGCTGGCCCCTTGGTGCCCCCCTTGGTGATGACAGTGCAGGGGAGCCTGAAGGTAGAGACCGGGGCTTCTCCAAACAATGGGTCCCTTTCTCAACGTGGGAAATGAAAGCCAAGATAAGGAAGGCAGCCAGGGGTGCACTTCGGTCCAAGAGCGCTGTGTCTCCCACAGTTATTTATAGCCAAGTGGAGAGTGACTGGGTCCTGAATACATGTTTCCGTCTTCCAGACCCTGTGTTGGTCTGTTTGCTTAATAATGTAATTAGTGCTCAGAGGGAGAATATTGATGCGGCTGCCAGCAGTCATTGCTCTCCCGCGCGTTTCCAAATCAGGCCTGCGGCCCGCTCGGCTGTGCGGTACCTGGCTTGGTAGCTCCACCATGTGTCACCCACGCTGACTCCTTGCGACTCCTCCTACCGGACACGTGCCTCACGCCCCCACGCTGTGGAGCGCACGCATCTTACATGCGCGGGAGGAATGGCCTCGGATGAAGGCTGCAGTGAAGACCACTAATTTCCCTCTAACCTTCCAGTAGGGAAGGGTCAGAACTGCTTGCGGTGCATTTCCCTAGCAAAGTCCTTTTCTGGTGTTAATCTATCACCGACTGGAGCCGGCTCCATTACACCCCAGCCTTCCCAGGTGACCTTGCTGGGTCCTGAAAACTGCCAGCTCCACGCCTGGGTGCTGGAAATGGGACTGAGCTCTGTGCTCACCCTGCTGGCGATGAAGGAAGTCCTGCTGGCTGAGTGCTGTTCTCCTTAAGCCCCGGACATTGCTGGTGCCCCTGCAGAGTAGCCAGAGTGGGCTCTGCAGGACCGTTCCCGTCTGTGGTACTATGGCGCCTTTATGAGTTTGACGGATCTGAGGATGAATTTTCTCAAGTATTGATCTGACAACCTACACCACCTTCCCCCTCCAGGAGAAGCCCAGAGGAGTGATGATGGTTTAAAAAGCCAGGTCATAAACCGGGCTTTCTCCATTCACGTGCTTTGTAGCAGAAGGAATCCACAGAGGGCAGTTCGACATGAAAAGAAGCAGGCTGAGAGAAAAACGAGGGGGTGGAAAACCAAGGTTTTAGCTTTAGTGTCAGAGTGATGGAAAGTTTTTCCACATTTGATTAATTATTAAGAGATCTGTTTAATAAAATATAGAGAACATTTCTTTTGTCTCTCCATAATCGTTGGCATGACCCAAGACCCCTATTTTGGAGGTGAACAAAAAGCTATTGAGGTATAACAATAAATTTTGTCCTCAAGGGTGTTTGCAGAAGTGGTCACAGGGCCATCCTGACAGATTTAAGGCAGAAATGCCACGGCTGACACTGAAGTGTGTCAAATCCAGGGGCTTCCCTCAGCAGGTCACAGTCACCCGCCTCCCCCAATGTGTGAATAAAGCAGAAGTGCTGACCTAGAAAAGACTGCACTGGTAGGGGTTTTCCTTTTTCTTTCTAGAAAATTATTTCCCTAAAATACAGGTTCAATGATTTAGTATTCTTGGAGGCTTTCTTACCTCAAATGAAGAAATTCATCAAGGAAATCCACTCATTCTTTTTGAATAAATTATTTTTTTAAAACTCTCTGCCCATGATTCTCAAATACTAGGGTCTTATGAGGAAATACCTATTTGAAGCAAATGGACTTCTTCCCCTCCCACCCCCCAGAAAAAAAATTAGTTTTATACGTAAGATTAGTGTGTTGAATCACTTCTTCAACTGCATGAATTCATAATGGTTTAAAGTAGCCTCATAGAGACTGATCAATGTGAACATGACAAAGCACTTGAGTAACCATTTCAGAGTTTGGGTTTATGATGCAGTTTGGTTTTCCAGCTGTTTCCCACCAGTGCTTATGCTGCCAGAGAGTACCGAGAAGCGATCACGTTCATCTAACCCAGGCGTGCTCAGCCTAGGCTGCTCCTCACCCCTCAACCTGCCCTACCTGCTTTTCCTTTTGCAAGCTCTTGTCTTTGGTGTTCACACAGGGTGTTCCTGTGGTGCTGGGGCAGTGCAAGACCCCCTGCATTTTCTTTCTGACCTTTCAGTGGTAAGCACAAGCTCTCCTGAGGTGGAGCCTTTGCAGAGTGGAACTCACAGATGGTGTCCAGAGGGGCAGAGAGGAGTCCCCGTGACGCCTCCTGTCCAGACTGGTGCCAGTGCCTCCTCAGCCTGCACTTTCCACTCTCCACCTCTTTTGGGGTAGGCTTGGAACGTTCTGGGAGGAATTCCAGAGCTGTTTATCTGCAGATATTTTTACTCCTCATAAAAGGGAAGCAAGGCCAGAAAAACTTTGCTGGGCTGCAGTGAGGTGAGGTGAGGTGAGGTAAGGTGGGCAGGGGGAACAGCATGGTCTTCAAGGTGGTCTCTCATGCCAAGCCTCGCCCCACGCTGGTGCAGCGTGTGACAGGGGAAGCCCTCAAGGCCTCACCTCTAGCACTGCTGCCTCTGGCCTGCACACCACAACCAACGTCTCTTTCAAACTGCCCTGCTTCTCTCTCCCCCTTCCCAAAAAGCAGAGCAGCTTACAAGAAAATCCAGAAGTGATCTGGGAGAAAATACTAAAGCCTGTATTTATCTTTACTGTTTATCTCTTGCTTCTCAGAGTTCTACTTCAGCATATATTTTCCAGTTGACTGAGTGTGTTGGGATAGGGCAGTTAAACATACCACATGCGCTAGTACAAATATATAGTTAGTGATACATTGTGAGTAGTGATACATGTGTAAAATACATAGTATTACACATACGCAGTTTACAGATAAATATCCTAGGTCAAAACCGCCCGGAGACCACAGGTCCATGGTGTGGCTCACACTTCTCTATGCTGCTGAAATCCCGAGCCAGCATCTTGAGCCCCTGCTTATTTTGTCCGTCACTGTGGACTGCACAGAGCAGACAGGGGCCTCTGTCTCCCAGGGCCACGAAGTATTTCTGCTTCCCAGACAATAATGAGAATGAGACCTTCCTTGGCCTCTCCCACCCCTCAGCCTTTTCCTCAGAGGCATTTAGAGCAGAACATTCAGTGTTCAGTCACCTTAACGAAGGAGCGTGGGGAGGGGGGAGGCGGCGTGCAGCGACTAATTACAGCCTCCTTCGCAGAAGTTGGAAGCAGCGGCCCAGGGCCGCGGAGGGCGGGGCAGCGCGGGTGGGGAGGCATCTGGATCCATCTCATTAGGAGTGAGGAATGACTCGGGATTCGTGAAAGGTCATTGCCTACTGAGGTAGATAAATTACCTATAAGCCTTCAGCAGAGTTGGAGGACCTGTTTGGTAGGGAAGTTTTCATTAGATCAAAGATTTTATGGCTTCTATTTTGTTGCACAGGCAAAGGGAAATAATTAGTAATTGACAAAGTAAGTGCGGGGAATAAAAAAGTGTAATGTTATTCTAATAGGCCTTGTCTTGGTCTTTAACTTTTCACTTGCAAGGAGCATTATTTTTTAACTCAGATGTATAAAACTCATCCACACTGAGAAAGTGGGACCAATTGCTGTTAAACAATTGAGGGGAGCACTAACCAGTAATGGGACAGGCTTTAAGGTGCCGTAAATACCATAATATCACTAACCAGTAATGGGATAGGCTTTAAGATGCCGTAAATACTGTTCCTTTCTCTTGTGTCTGAGTTTTGATGATTCCCATAACCCACTGGTTAAAAACTCAATAGACATGTTCTTAGGCATTATTCAAATACATTTTAGTGTTAAACTATATGGAGATATACACATATCTTCCAAAATTGCCTGTTAGATGAGTCTCTCATTTCAACTGACCTTCCAACTTGGAAGAACCCCCCAGATTATAACGATAGTTCGTTGTTGTTTTGAGACAGGGTCTCGCTATGCAGTTCAGGCTGCCCTTGAACTCATGGTGATCCTCCTGCCTCAGCCTCCTGAGTGCTGGGATTACAGGCATGCACCACCACACTTAGCAGATTATAACAATAGTAACACTGAAATTAAAATTTCTCAAAGGGTGAATTTCACCCACCCACCAGGGTATAGGTGTCACTTATAAATTAAGCCAATTTTCATGGCATAACAACATTGGAATGTTTACTCCTTTACATTTACATGGCCACAGGGATTTCTTTTTCATAGGATCCTTGCCATTGTAGGCCCAATTTAGTCTGCTTTGGAAAGGATTTGTACTCCCATGAGATTCACGGCTACAAGAAATAAACCATAAAGCTATGTGGTGACAAAAGGCAGCAGTAGGTTACCGCTGATTATACTTATTTGTTAGTGGTACCTTCCATGGATGGAGCACTTCCTCGGTGTGGTCTTAGGCTAATGACTTTTAGATTACATTTCTCCTTCTAACAGCCAGCGTTGGAGGGGCTGTCTTCATCCATTTTTGGAAGATGAGAAAACTGCTCCTTAGAAAGATCGGCCCCCCTCCTCAGAGTCAGACAGCTGGCAAGGCCCTGGCCCAGTTCACACTTTGAATGGCTCCCAGGCCACACACAGAAGCCACTGTCCTCTCTCCAGCCCTGCAGACACCACACAGCAGGGATGGTGGGGAACTTAAAATTCACTGAGATAACCTGCATTTGTGAAATATTAAATTACTGACACTATGGGCTTTGATCAAAGGAAAATTACTAAATGTGTAAGAAAATGCACATTTTTTATAAATAGTCCAATCTGGAGAACACACATGACCTGGTCCCATTTATGCATCTTTGCAAGAGTATCTCCTTATCCCAGTTTCCTGAGTTCTTTATCTAATATAATCTTAATCATGTAAGTAACTTTCTTAACCATTTCCTCAGAGACTGTTCCACTCATTAATATATCTCACTATTAGGGAATTTTTTTATGGATAATTAGCAACTTTTCTTTAAATTTCTTCTCACTGGATTCCTGTGAATCCTGAAGTGGAGCAGACCCAGGAGTCTGACCCTCAGGTGTGTGCAAGTTCCCAGGTCTCTCATGGAAGGGCTGTGGCTTACCCCCTTGCCACCCAGTGAGTGACATCCATGGGGTCTCCCACCAGCCAGGGTCTGAGGGTTTTCAGATGGAAAGGTGCTGTGAAGAAGCCGGGGCGAGGTAGCTGCCCCATGGAGTTCCTCTGCCACTGGGTGGACATCACCGTCCTCCACTGCAACCTGCCTTACCAAGGGGCGTGGCTGGAGCTGGGCACCTCAGGCAGAGAAGTACCCTCTGTACCATCCTTTTCCTATTGCACTGAAGCCTGGTCCAAAAATACTTGAGCTTCTCTAGTCACAAACATAAATACCCCAGTTTCTTTGCCTCTTGATTTCAAGGCCTGTGCCTGTCCTTTGTGATTTCTACCGTAGAAAAAAGAAGGCCTGGGGCACTGGGCAAATTTACAGAGGAACGTGGGGTTTCCTGAATGACTGAGGAAACAGGACTCCTAAAAGGCCTTTTGGAGAAATTTAACTCGTGGGAAATCCCTACTTTAATTATTTTGCCCCAGGACAGCATCCCATTAACCTACCTGTTGCACTCTGTTCTGAAAAGGTAGATGATTCCTTTAACAAATATAACAAACATTCAATTTGTATTCACTTTTTAATGCTACAAACCATGCATTTGGTATTGAGTTGAGTAGGGCTCCAAGAGAAAATGCAATTAATGAATAGTCACAAGGTTGCTAATCTGATCAATGCTGGGTGATAGGACATTTAATCTGACTGTCTCTGGCTCTAACTGTGCAGAGCTTGTTGGCAGCAGCGGACTGCAGTGGCTGGCAGGAGCATTTGTGGACCACTCATTACTGTGGTGGGGGGAGGACAATGTGAGTAGACGGGAGGGAAAGGGTCCAAAGTTATCCTGCAGAAAGCATGACCCCTTCCATGCCTATAAGCCTATATACAGCCCTTTAAGAAGACAATGAAAATAAGAAAAAAAATCTTCAGACCCCACATCTTACTCAGCAGGGATTTGGCCCCCAGCTAAGGAAGACAGTGGCAGGAATATCATTTAGAGACCAGCACTGTGCCACTCTTTCCTCAAGTTTCCTAAAACCTGGCTGGCTGGCAGGACAGTCTACCCTGCCAAGCATATCCATAGTGATCCCCAGTGCACATTTCCTCCTAAAGTGTAGAGACAGAATAGAGACCTTGCATTGGCCTGGATTGAAATGTGCAGCCACTGCCCAGATGGGCCTTGCCATGTTTGGGAGAATACGCATACCCTTCTCTACCTCTTCCAGGATGTGCCCCGGAAGCCAATTTTTATTGCAGTAAAAGACACACTGACATTAACCCCCCTCAAAATAACCCCCAACACTTCTCCCATTGTTCTTGCCACTTTCTGAAGCACTTCTGGAAGTCTTCCTTCATGAGTGTCTTAATTGCACTGTGTGGCTGCCCCACCATACTAAATTGATTCAAAACATTTATGGCAATTTCTGTCAAATAAAACAGTGTGTGTGTCTTCATCTACCTTACTCACCAGACCTGGCACCACATGACTTCTGGTCTTCCCCAAAGTCAGAATGACCGTGAAAGGTATGTTTTGAAACCACTCAGGACATCAGGGCAGCCAAGTCAGTGAAACTAAAGACACTCCTAAAAGAGGACTCATATCTCAGCTCAAGAATAAAATACAAGTGCCAATCCAGGAATGGCTCAGACTTAAGGTCAGGCCTTCCTTGGTGGGCCTCACTTGGCCTATGGAGAGGTACTTACCTGACTGAGGGCCCTCTGCCTTTGTACCCTGGCACACCACACACTTTGTAGTGCTTTGGTGTTGATCACTGTTGCACAACCCAGTATGCCACTGCAAGCCCTTGAATGCCAGGCTTCCTGGGGGTAATGCGAGGCTGTGGAAGGGGTTTGCTCCATGTCTGCGTGGAGCTCCCACTCCACTAGAGCCCACCTGCCGGCTGCCAGGATGTCCCCTTCTCAGCTAACGAACAGCTTGAGTGTGCACTGACAGAAGCTGAGAATGTCAGCCCTGGTCATAAAACAGTATCAGGAATAAGAGGCTGGCTGAGTGGAAAAGCGTCTCAAACTAAAGGGTCTTTCAAATGCTTAGTTTTGTCCTGAAGTTGCCTGTGTGCTTGCTCCCACTCCCTTACCTTCTAAAATCATTATTGTCAAGCACTTTTAAAATGTTGAGGCCACAGGAAGTACTTCTAGGAGGTATTCAAGCCCAAAATCCTCAAAAAGGAATATGGGACTCTGAAGGTCTAATTGATTTCCTTCTAGAGTAAAATTAAAAGCAATGCAGAGAGGAGAAAGCAGCATTCACTTTCATGGCGTGCCTTGGAAATCTGTAAACAGAAGCAGCATTTTAGTGTTGGGTTTATGGCGAGAGAAGAGGGTTCTGGTGAGAAAATGAAAAACAATTAGGCCAAGAGCCACAGGGGGATTGGGGTGGCTCTGGGGCTGGAAGGGGACCCTGCCTTTCCTGCCTCACCTGATGACATGGTGCAAGGGAGGGCAACCGTCACCTCTCTGAAAAGTGAGCCCACTCTGTCTCTGTCTTCTGCCCTTGCTTGAGGCCTGTGGAGCCGGTGCTGTCCCCCTTTGTAGATTGTAAACAAACAGAGGCCCCCTCCTGTAGCAACATGACCAAGAAGCCATTTCTTCCTTGTTAACTACAAAGAGCCCACCCCTGAGAAACCTCAGTCTCAATGCTGTGCACTGCTAATGGAATTTTTAACTCACCCTAACTGCACCTGAAAGTAATCAGCTCTGGGCCAGTTGTGCATTCGAAGTCCCTGTCAGGCTGACAGGAGGGCAGAATTAGATGGTTTGATAATGTTTCTCTCCTGGGCCCTCACAGAAGTGTTGGGGCAAGGGACCAAGGGAAAAGGCCTGTCTGGTGGTCCCTGCTGTCCTCACCAAGACATGGTGCTATGCACTGCCTTTTCCTGATGTGGGCATCCTGACCAAGGGGTGTGGAATATGGCCTTTGGGGTATCACTTCCATGCAACCCACTTCCTGGAGTTAAAAGGAGGCTGTGCCCTGTAAAACTTCCTCACATGAGGGTGTATTTCTAGCAGGAAGCAATCTGTACATTCCAATTTTCAGTGTTCACCCCAATTCTCACGTTGCAGACTATGTTACACACAGAGGGCCCAGTCTGGGAAAAGCCACACAGCTATTCAGAAGTTACATTCTGCTCTGCTGGAACAGATGTTTCTGGCAGGGAACTTTGAAAAACCAAGATTTTCAAGTGGAAGCCTTAGGCAGCTTCAGGAGGGACACAGGCCACCCTCCTGTCACATTCGGGACTTTGTTTTCCCTTCTCTCGTTCCATTTTAGAAGCCCCAAAATACATTTTTTTCCCTTTACCAATTTTGCTTTTTTCTACTTGGCAAACATTGATTCTTTTCTGTGTCCCAAATGGAGGTAAAATTAACTTCCCTATCTGTTTCTTAAACAAAAATAAACAACTTCAGTGTTACAGGCCCAGATCCTGCCAGATCCTTTTCTGAGGTGTGCCCTAGTCACTGAGGAACGTCCACTTGGCACCACAATTAGCATTTTACTACTGCCCCAGAGCCCATGCTGAGAGAATAACAAACGCTGTTTTAGGCCCCATGAAAATTACAGAGGAAGAAATGAACCTTTTTGGACAGATAGTGGGAAATTAAAAATGGGAATCAAGGAATGCAGAATCCAGATGATGTTCATTCCTGTATTTAACTTTAAGATCAAAATTGAGGCCTAAAAATATATGCATTTAACTTTATTCTTTAAATGTATTCCTCTCTAAAGTTTTGTAGTAGGGAGCCCGATATGGTGGTGGCGCATACCTGTGATCTCAGCAGGAGGATTTCTGTGAGTTTGAGGCCAGTATGGGTTACATAGGGAGACCAAGAATAATAATAAAAAAATAATAATAACAAATAAAAGTTTTGTACTATGAATCCACTTCAGGTGAGTTTCTGGAAGAATAAAAACCTCAATTCCCACTTAAAAAGATAATTGATGTTAATAAGTAGAAGGCCATAGATGGGGTCAATATTGCCAAAGCATATGTATCTAATAAAGGATTTTTATCTAGAAAATATAAAGAACTCTGACAGACCGATTAAAAATGGCCAAAAGCATTAAAAAGACAAAAGAAGATAGTCAAGTAGCTCATTAAAAATGTTCAACGCCACTGCGTCTCAGGAAATGCAGATTAAAACTACAAATGTGATCTCACTGCACACTCATTAGGATGCAAAAACTACAGAGACCACACCAAGTACTGGTGAGAACGCAGAAGAACTGGAACCTTCCCCTACCCTGGCAGTAAGGAGGTAAACCATGGAGCTACTTTGGAAAACAGCAGTTTCTTAAGACCCTAAGCACATCCTTATCACACAATCCATCAATTCTTCTAGGTATTAAGACAAATGAAAACATTGCCAAGAAAAAAATCTATTTGCAAGTGTTTGTAGCACCTTTATCCATGATTGCCCTAACCAGGAAACAACCTAAATGCTGTTAACTAGTGAGTGGATATACAGATTGTTATATTCTCATACAGTGGAATTCCTTTCAGCAATTAAAAAGAATGAAAAAGCAACACACAACAACTACATGATGACTAAATGAAGCCAGAAACAAAAGACTACATACTGTATTATTCCATTTATATGACATTCTGGCAAAAGCAAAATTATAGGGATAGAAATCAAATCACTACAAAGTGTCAGAAGAATTTTTCTGAATAATGGAAACATTCTATACATTGGTTGTGATAGTACTTATACAATTGTGTGTTTTTGTCCAACTATAACAGTGACTATTGTAAGTAAATTATACCTCAACAATCATGACTTTGAGAAAGCAATTAGCAAGACTAATTATGATAGGTCGATAATGGCACCCAAAGACACCGGTGATTGAATCTCTGGACCTATAAATGCACCTTGTATGGTGAAAGAGACAGCAAGTGCGACTAAGACAAGGATCTCAGGATAGGGAGACTGTCTTGGGTTATGCTAGAGGGTCCTATGTTATCACATGTGTCTTTTTTGAGGGACACAGAGAAATTTGGCAGATTGAAAGAAGGCCATGTGACAGAAGTAGAGGAAGCAAAATCAGAAAAGATGCTACACTACTGGCTCGAGGATGCAGGAAGGGTCACTGGACCAAGCAATGCAAGGAGCGCTGCCCTAGAAGCTGAAAGTGGCCAGAAACAGATTTTCCCTTAGGAGACCAGGCCAGCACTTCCACTGCAGGCCAGTCACAGTCTGACCTCTAGGAATGTACAAGGGCACATTCGTCTTGTACAAAGCCATTAGATTTGTGAATGTGTATCACAGCAGCCATAAGAAACTAATATATTAGGAAACAAATGAAAACTGGAATGCAGATAACAAGAGATGGTCTTGCTCTCATTCAACAAGTGGGCCAATGGCTTAGATCAGCATCTTAGGTTTCAGTGTGAGACTCATTGGAGCTTTTTTTATTAAAATGGTCCCATCCAATTTCCAGGAAAAGGGTAGGACAGTAAGCAACAATAAATCAGCCTCTCCATGATTTGGAATACAAACACTGGAAAATAACAACTTGGGGAAGGAAAGAAAGAGGTGAATCTCAGGGACCCAGGAAGGACCTGAAGGAAAAATTGATATTTACAGAGAAGCTGAAGACACAGACTACAATGCAGAAAAAGGAAGGGGCAACCTACACATTCCTCCCCAGCTCCCAGCTTCTGGCCTGAGAAAGGAAGATGGGATCTGTAGAGACACTATGAGGGTGGGTGACTCCAGAAACTTTAAGGGAGAAATGCACCAGTGCAGTGGAGCAGTAGACACGTGTTCCAACAGCTGGTGAGTGACTCTGTTCTAAGTGACAGGGAGGGGCCAACTGACCCCAGGACTCAGAGTAGCCATGGGTTGGTATCATCTCAGGGCTCTCAGTGTTAAACTACCACAGTCACTGGGTGAGGGGCAATCATTGGAGATGTTTATGGCAGGGAACAGTGGTCAGGCTGGTTAGAGACACCCAGTGTTATGAACTAAGCAAGGTAGGCCCTAACCCCACAACAAGATGTCAGGTTCAGCCTGAACTTTGAGGATTTGCAAGTCCCAGAATCAACCCCGTACCCTAACCCTACTACTGCCTTGCCAGGATTATCCATCATGGACCTGGGCCTTTGTCTACAAGTGAGAGCAGAATCATGCCTTAAACTGGACACTGCCACACAGCTCTAGACCCCAGCAAATAACCACAGGATTGAAATCACAGAAACTTATTTTTAGTTTTTGAGTATTTGTTTTATTTCTCAGTGAGAGTGAGCATTGCAGGTTTGTTTTTTTTTTAATTTTTGTCCCTGTTTTTGTTTTTTCATTCTTTCCTCCCCTCCTGTCTTCACTGTACCCTGAAGCTTGGGTAATCTTCCTCTCTTCAGCCTTGCTTCTAACCTCTTTTTCTTCTTTTAGTTCTCTATTTTTTCCTCTCTTCCCTTTTAATTTTTCCCCTTAGGGTAAAATTTTGTTGTTGTTATTTTTGTAGCCCAGGCTGGCATCAAACTCATAGCAATCTTCCTGTCTCAGCCTCCCTATTGCTGGCATTACAGCCTTGTGCCACCACACCTGGTTAAAATTGCTTATTGAGTGAATATTTACTGTATATAATCTTCTGTTTTGTCTTAAATTTTGTTATATAACCATAAATTGTATACATATGGTTTAAAAGTGGCAAATTATTTGCTACTACAGTGTGTCATTTTTCAGTCTGGATTTGATTTTATTGTTATTGCTGATTGTACTTTACACAAGGTGACATAGTTGCTGTGATCAGTTGATGTTTCTTGTAAGTTAATACCTAGATTGTTTGGGGGACATAAACAATGCTACAGTCCAGCACCAATGAATTGGGTGCTTGGCCAAATGGGTTGCAACTTCTCATTCATAATAAACAGAAGAGGCAGGATCCTGGGACAGACCCAAAGATCAAGAGCCAGCTATATCTAGAATACATCTCAAAAGTAGTTATTTCCTAAAGAGGTTTAGTATAAAAGCTGCCTACCATAAAGAGTTTATAAGGCCAATGTAGAAAACAAATAAATAAAGCAAAAAAGAAAAAGAAAGACAAAACACAGAAGCAAGATGCACCCCCGGCCCTCAGGAGGCATTGGGGTGGAAAAATACCAAAACCCCCCCTGCTGAACTTCCTGAAGTGGTAGTAGCACAAATAACAAAGCAGATGAATGAGTCTCTAGAAAAAAAAATAATTACACAGATAATGAAAGACATTATGACCATAATGAAAAACGTGGTTAGTGAGTCTAGAGTAGACACAGATTAAAAAAAAAAAAAAATAGAGGAGCTTAGAAAAATGATGGAAATCATGAAGGCCCAACATAGGAAAGAACTGGATTCCATAAAACAGATTCAAACAGATATCCCAGAAAGTTAAAAATTCTTTTGAAAGTATATGCAGTGGAATGAGCCAATGTGAGAACAGAATATCAGGTGTAGAAAGCAGGATTGTGGTTAGCAATTATGAAAAGAAATATTTCTTAAAAATAGAAAGGGACTGCAAAAAAATCAATCCAACATTTGGTAGATGACGCAAAGAAGAATGACATAAGATTGCTCAGAGTCAATGAAAAAGCAGGAGATAGTGCAAAATACACAAAAAACTCATTCACAGAAATAATGGCAGAAAACTTCCTGAGCATGCAAAAAGAATTTGATGTGCAGTAAGTGAGGCATATAGAACTCTAACCATTAACAAAAAAGATCTACACCAAGGCACAATAGTCAAGACTCCAGAAATTCAACACAAGAATATTAAAAGCTGTTAGAGAAAAGAAACAAATCACCTATAAAGAAAAACCCATCAAAATTAAAGCAAACTTCTCAGCACAAACTCTTAAGTCAGGGAGAGCTTGGAATGAAGTATTTCAAGGGTTAAAAGAAAATAACCTTCAACCCAGATTGGTGTATCTCACAGAACTTTCAAAACTGATGGATAAATAAGATACCTTGCCAAAGAACAACTGACAGAATTCATGACCACCAAATCAGCACTCCAAAATGTTCTGAAGGGTATTCTAGGAAAATACAACCATTTCAAGAATCTCAATAGAATGAATCCACCAGGCAAGGCAAGCAATTACGTAGAAGGGAAAGAAAAGGAATCAACAACAGGGAAATAATATGATGACAAAAACAAGTTAATACCTACCAGTTATAACCGTCAGTACGAATGGTCTCAATTCACCAAACAAACAGACTGGCAGAATGGATCAAGATACAGAATCCAACAATCTGCTGCATACAAGAAACACATTAAGTCAAAAAGAAACTCACAGACTAAAAGACAAAGAATGTAAAACAATACTTCATGCAATAGGAGCCCAGAAAAAAGGTGTACCTACTCTTTCTGCAGACAAAGCAAGGCAAGACTGAAAAGGTCACTGCATACTTGATAAGGGAACAAGCCAAGAGGGTGTGATAACAATCATAAACATATATGCACCAAATACCAGCACACCCAACTATATGAAACAAACATTAATGGATATGAAAAATCAGATAAGCACTAATACAATAGTAACGGGAGACCTCAGCGCCCCATTGTCACATACAGATTTACTAAACAAAAAATAATCAACAAAGAAAATATCAGAGTTGAATCAAACTTGTGAACAAATAAACTTAGTAGATATCTACAGAATGTTCCACTCCACAACAACAGAATGCACATTCTTCTCAGGTGCACATTCAACTTTCTCCAAAATAGACCACATACTAGCTCATAGAACATGACTAAGCAAATGCAAAGGAATTGAAATTATTCCATGCATATTATCAGATCATAGTGCAATGAAGTTGAAAGAAAGCACATCAACACAAAGAAATTAAATAACACCCTCCTGAATAACCAATGGGTCATAGATGAAATTAAAGAAGAAATTAGACAGTTTCTACAATTAAATGACAATGCCAATACAATATACCAGAATTTATGGGACTCAATAAAAGCAGTCCTATAAGGAAAATGTATAACAGTGAATTCCCACATCAGAAAAATAGAACAAGCTCAAATAAATAACCTAATGTAGAACCTCAAACATCTAGAAAGAGAACAGCAAGTTAAACCAAAAGCACATATAAGAGAGGAAGTTATAAAGATCAGAGCAGAAATTAATGCACTTATGACAAACCAACAGCCAACATCATATTCAACAGTCAAAAACTGAAAGCTTTCACTCCAAAATCAGGAACAAGACAGGATGTCCACTATCACCCCTACTATTAAATATAGTTCTGGAAACATTAGGCATAGCAATTAGACAAGAGAAATAAAAGGAATATGAATAGGAATGGAAGAAGTTAAATTATCACTTTTGCTGATGGCATGATAGTCTACATAGAAGACCCCCCAAAACTCCCACCAATAGATTCCTGGAATTAATAACCAAATTCAGTAGCACAGAGGGACACAAACTCAACACTCAAAACTCAGTAATATTCCTGTGCACAAATAACATGGTGAGTTCACTGAGAGAGAAATTAGGGACACAATAGCTTTCACAATAGCATCAAGAAAAAAAGAGATACTTAGGAATCAGTCTAACAAAGAAAGTGAAAAACTTACATTGACAACTATAATACTCTTAAGAAAAGGAGACTGAAGAGCATATCAGAAAATGGAAAGATATCCCCCCATTCTTGGACTGGCAGAACCAATATAGTAAAAATGGCCATACTTCCAAAACTGTTATACAGATTTAATTCAATCCCTATCAAAATACCAATAGCATACCTCACAAAGCTAGAGAAAACAATCCTAAAATTCGTATGGAACCAGAAGAGACCCAGAATAGCAAAATCAATTTTGGGTAACAAAGGCAAGGCAGGGGGCGCTGCAATCCCTGATTTGAAGTTATACTATAAAGCTATTATGATAAAAACAGCATGCTACTCGCAAACAACAACAACAACAACAAACAGACCCAAGGATCAATGGAACAGAATAGAAGATACAGAAACAACCCCAAGCACTCTCAACTATGTTATCTTTCACAAAGGGGCCACACACATTCACTGAAAGAAAGATAGCCTCTTTAAAAAATGGTGCTGGAAAACTGACTGAAGGAAATTAAGTAACACCCTCCTGAACAACCAGTGGGTCATAGATGAAATTAAAGAAGAAATTAACATGCCAAAGACTAAAACTAGATCTATATTTCTCACTGTGTAACAAACTAAAATTGAAATGGATCAAAGATCTAAATATTAAAACAGAAACACTTAATCTGATGGAAGATAGAATAGGTAAAACTCTTGAAGACATAGGTGTAGCAAAGACTTTACAAAGAAAACACTGGCTGCACAGGAAATAATACAAAAAATCAACAACTGGGATCACATCAACTTAAAAAGCTTTTGCACAGCAAAAGAAGCAGCACAGCAAAAAGACAGCCCACAGAACGGGGAAAATATTTTACCAAATACTCCTCAAAGGACTAACATCTAGAATATACAAAGAACTCAAAAAAATATTACACCTCTAAATTAACACCTACTCCAAAAATGGGCATCTGAGATGACCACACACTTCTCAGATGAAGAAATATAAAGAGCAAAAAAGTATATGAAAAAATGTTCACCATCACAGGTCATTTGAGAAATGCAAATTAAAGCAATACTGAGATTCCATCTCACCTCCAAAAGAATGGCCATCATCAAGTTCAACCAAAAACACATGCTGGCAGGGCTGTTGGTGGGAGTGTAAACTAGTACAAGCACTATGGAAATCAGTATGGAGAGTCCTCAAAAAAATAAAACTAGAGGTTCTATGTGACCCAGTCATCCCCCTTCTAGGTATCTTCCCAAAAGAGTTAAAATCATCATCCCACATTGATATGTGCACAGCCATGTTTATAGCAGCACAGTTTATAACAGCTAAATCTTGGAAATGGCCCAAATGCCCAACAACAGAGGAGTGGATAAAAAAATGTGGTATTTATGTACCACGGAGTCCTACTCTGTCATAAAGAAGGATAAACTTGAGTCATTTGTAGGTAAATGGATGCCACTTGAGACCATAATTTTAAGTGAAATCAATAAGACACATAAGTTTAAGTATTGCATTGTTTCTCTTATGTGAGACATTCAAAGGGAAAATAAGGAGAAAAACTGAGAACAGATTTCGGGAAGTAGGAACAACATATGGGAAAATGGGAGAAACAACAAGGGGGGGGAGGAGGGAGGAAGGCAAAGGGTTTAAAAAACAATGGAAGGAAGAGATGGAAACAAACTTCTGTACGTGGGGAGTGGAGCAAGAGTTGAGGGGAGAAGAGGGGAATGGGGAAAACGGAATGAAGACATGTTATGTGGAGGTACAAATTCCCTGTGGTGAACTGACCGCCATGTACGGCAAATATGTACTAATAAAATTTTTTTTTAAAAAACCAGTGTGACCACACCTTCCCCTCTCCTGCTCACTATTCGACTCTTCTCTCTGCTCTTGCCCACTTAGTTCGGGCAGTGATGGACCCTGGTCAGCTGCATTTGGTGTAGTTAATTCTGGTTTTCTGGGTGCCCCAAAGTTGGAGTCACCCTGTTCTAGACAACATTTTCCATTCCCATATTCACAATTCAGTACAATGCCTACACGTACAGGAGCCTGCCTTAGCTAAACATGCCACTTGTTTGACTTTATAAATCCCCTGGTTTTAAGGCCCATTTATATATTTTAGGAGCACACAGGCTTTCAGTATCACAAAAGGAGGCCAGGTGAAACTGTTAAATCACACAAAACACACACACACACACACACACACACACACACACACACACACACACACATCCTACCTTTCAGGAAAATTGTGCCTTTTTGGGTTTTTGCTTTTCTATTCTAAGCTTGAAGTCCAGAGCCATCTAGATAAATAGCTGGCATTTGGCAGCCCGGAGGACAGCCAGGAGCCTCCCCTTTTGGCATCCCTCTCTCTCTACTTCTCTCTGCCCAGCTGAAACTCCATGTTGACGAGAGGGGGCTCCCATAGCCCAGTGCTGCAGGCAGCTTTCCCCGTGGGGCACGGGAGGGCCAGACTTCAAGGCAGGAGATGGGGATAGGTCAACGCGAGGAGCCTTCCGCGTTAGTGATGAGTTCACTACATTCGGTTTCCAGTTGGTTATAAGTGTCTTGATGTGAAATCAGTAGAGCCTGAGGACTCTTTCTGGTGGCTCCCACTGGATAATAGGAAAAGCCTGCAAATGTCCAGGCACTAGTGTGAGATCCTTCACTTAGTCAGAAATTGGAAGCTTGCCCAGTTTAAATCTCATTCTGGGCCCTATCAGATAATAATTGTAAAGGAAAAAAGTGAGGAAGAAGGAGAGGGAGAGAGGGAGAGAGGGAAAGAGAGAGAGAGAGAGAGAGAGAGAGAGAGAGAGAGAGAGAGAGAGAGAGAGAGAGATTTTAAGACCAGAATTACACAATACTTCCATTTATATGCAGGGCAAATTTATGTTTTCACGAGAGTCTGGCAGGCTGCTCTAGCAATTTTAGCAGTGCACTGCTGTATCCATGTTTATCAAATATTTAAACATCCCATTTTTATTGAGCCATAATGTCTGCTGAATATGTAAGCAAAAGGAGAAGGATGAATTTTCTTTTTCACAGCAGGATTACAATGGCAACTCTTGGCTCATCATCTGTTCCCATTTATAGCATAGTCACGTTTAGATTCTCTTATTTGCTAGAAAAATAAATAAATCATCTTTGTTCTTCAACAAATACATATTACGTAGGTCCAGATCAATTGATTGATCTATCACAACATTAGTTGACCAACATAGCATCTGTCTGTCCATTTATTCGTCTGAGAGAGAAGCAGATGACATGTAATTAGTTCCATAATGGAATAACACTTTTTGTCCAATTAGCACATCCTTGAATGGTTCTATTTCTTGAAGACAAGTAATGTTCATTATTGTACTCTACCAGCTCTAACAAATCAGCTTAGAGGTTATCTCCCATTTGAAATGAGTATCATTGGTCAGAAATATCTGTTTTGAGTCGGGTGCCTGTGTTATAGTCTGTAAACCTCCACTGCAAATGAATGCAGCTCCAATAAACTAAGCCAGGGTCCAAACCACCTTTCTCATTATGATGGACAGTAATCGTGACCTAATAAAAATGACCAGAGCTGAAATCATATTTTGCATTCACAGCAGCAATGAAGTAATGAAGAAGCTGTAGAGATGAATACACACATTCATTTTTCCTCTCCACGGCACCCCCCGGCTCTGTCACCTCCTAGCTGGTTAGCATCGAGATACCAGCCCTCTGAAACACAGGGGCAGGTGAGGGTTGCCCACGGAGCTGGCTCCTGTGGTCAATTCTTCCTGCCAGTGGGCATTGGCAGATGGTTTGTGAGGCTCTCTCTCTCTCTCTCTCTCTCTCTCTCTCTCTCTCTCTCTCTCTAAAAAGGCAAAATCATAATTCTAAGTCCAGAGGTTAGGAATTTATTTTCATAGTGTCAGAAGCATCTTTTATAGATATACTATGTATTCCGGTGTCTCCTTGCTGACTGGGTGGGTGTACTGCTTGTTCCAGAAATAACTGAGATTTTATGACACAGAGTTTGGGTCAAGAATGAAAAGTTTTGAAGATTTACACTTTTCTCCAGCGTTGACCTTTAGGCTTTATTCCTTAATTAAGCAAAGACACGGCAGCAAAAAGGAGTATTATGGGCTGCTGTCTCCCCAGGGCGTTATGAGGTACCAGACACAGTTAAGCTATCTCAAGACAACCATGTTCTCTGAAGTTACTTTATTGCTATTATAAAAAATCTTTATTATGGGGAAAAATATGTATTTTTATGCCAGAAGAAGATGAAGATGACAGTTAGGCTGTTGAATGGTAGTTTCAGTTGAGCTTCACCCCCACAGAGATTGTAAAACACCCAAGACTAGGGGAGGCCTCCTGATAGAATCTTAAGAAACCTAAAGGGGTATATTAATCTCTGTGAAATTCATAGTTGGAACAGGTAACCATTAACTGGCACTTTCCAGTTATCAAGATATTTTATGAAACCGAAAAAGTCCTATTACACTTGCTAACAGGGCCAACTCTGGGGGAGTGGCTGGCAAAATCAACTCCTTCCCACTGTCCTAGGTCTAAGAAGCTGGGGGTCCTGGACGCCCCAAGACGCCTGCTGCTGTGTTATGAGTGCCTCAGCCAGTGCGCCCCTGTGAGTCTGTCTTTCCTTTACTAAGAAAAAGAAAACCACATATTAACTGAAAGGCTGCCTTCTTCTTTTCCATTAAGTACCTGGCACTTTTCAATTTAATCTTTATTATTATTATTATCATTATTATTATTGTTATTATTGCTATGCTAGGCAACTGCTCTACTACTGAGCCACACCCTCAGATAGTGGCCCTCTCCCCACTGAAAAAACTCACTTTGAATTAAGTCATCTCAGTTTATTTGGTTTACCAAAGTAAGATCCTACCTCCCTTGTTTGAAAAACAATATTGTAAAACCTTTCATTATGATATTCCTTTGCTACCTGGAAATTATATATGTACTCATCAGGTAATCTTTGTGTTTATTTATATTTCTGTAACACTGAATCCCAGAGGTAATTCAAAGTGGCGCTCAGATTTCTTTTCCTCTGGCTCATGGACCTTTTGGAAATGACCTGCTGCAGCTCGCCGGCCTCTTTTGTATCCGTGCCCTCGGAAGACAATGCAATCGTTGACTTCCTGCGTATGTGATGGAGAGACAAGCTGGGACCCCTCGCCCACGGTTCGGTTCTGAACTGAGGAAGTGCAGTTAGTGGAAGAGGGACGTGCTGGCGTCCTTGGGGTAGCAAAAGAAAGTTGCAGTCTCACCTGGTATGTTCCATGCTAAGGGGAGCCAGGGAGACGTTCACGGATCCCATTCTCCAGCAGGCAAAGGGCGATCCTCTGTGCCCTCGCTCCTTTCTGTGGCAAGCCCACTTCAAAGCTGGCCCTTTGGTGAGGCAGAAACTGGCATTTCAGCCATTCAAGTTAAACTTTGGCTTTCTTTGAGAGAGTTAAATCCCATCAAAAACAAAAGCCAAGACCAAAAAATCCACAAAAAATCTCTATTGTGTTCCTATGAAAGGAAGACACTGGACAACTTAGTGAGAGCCTGTCTCAAAGTTTTTAAAAAGATTAACAAAGGGCTGGGGCTTGCTGTAACTCAGTGTGAAGGCCCTGGGCTCAATCTCCAGTACAAAATTAATTCATTAATTAAATAAAAGAACAAACTAATTTTGAAAAATTATCTCATCATTTTGCTGAACAGATCTCACTGAGGTGATCTCCTGCTCTGGTTTTGCTCAAATGGCCTCTGAAGAATCTAGAGCCTGGATGACCTCCCAGCTGTCCTCTCTCCTTGCTGCCCCTCAGCACCTCCACAGGCCAAATCTCATTAAATGCCTTAGTTGTCCACTTAAAATCCTTCAGTCCTAAGCTGTGGCCCATTTTTCAGCTATTTTTTCAGCACAGTAAAACTGCATTTCAAGGATTTGGGATGGATCCTTGAGTTATAGTGGATCTCACTGGTTGCCGTGTCAAGTTACCGTGCAGAGTCTATCGGGGTTATTACTGCGTGTCGAAGGGACAAGCAGTGTAGGTCACCAGATGAGTGTCCTTGCTTCGGTCCAGAGCAACCAGCGTTCTGTTTTTCCTCTGCCCCTAGGGCCTGGAAAGCTCAGTATGTCCTTTACTTAGCTCCATGTTTGTGAGCGAGTGAGCAAAGTTCTGGCTGCCCTCAGAAGGGATGTGGGGTGACATAAGGAATGGATTCGTACATTAGAGCCGTACTTGTGGCTGATTTTGTGCTCTGTGGCCTTGATATTTAAATCTTTTCCTCATGGACAGAAATTTACTGGGTGCCCATTTCTCAGTAAGACTTTCACTTTTGTCTTCAGTCTCATGGTTTCTTTACTGCGGACGGGGTTTGTTTCAGGACATGTGATTGCTGGCTCTACCCCAAGGCGAGATGCTTGACGTAAGTGTTGTAACCAGCCCTTCCACACACAGCCCTGGTTCTTTCCAGATACCAAGTGGCATCCACCGGTCCTATGAGCCATTCCCAGTGTGCAGGTCTCTCTTGTTTTGAAAGCAGAACAGTCTCAGGAGATTGACACCACTGACTGTCCCCAAAGCATAGTTGTCAAGTACATGGATTGGGAATTTCACCATTTCATTTCATCAATTTTCAGACCTTATTGAGTTACGTGTGCGTTTCTTTTCCTCGAAACGCTGTATGCTCTTCCTGCAGGGCTCTTCTATTTTGAAGACCCTGATGCAGGCCACCCAGGGGGCCCTGGAAAAAGCCTTTGTGTAATGAACCAGTGTGAGCAATGTAGGAAAAGTACAGTGTAAAGCGGACAGAAAACCAAGTTCTAATTTTCCTGCTTCTAAAGGATTACATCAAACAGGTTTAAAATAATGGAAAGTATCTGGTTTCTCTGCATGTGGCAGCAGAAAAGTGACTGCCACCAATGAGACAGTGCCATATAGACGGGATATACTGTGAAACACTTGAGTGTAACACATGAACATAACAAGGTTAGGCTAGTGGGCCCTTAGGAGCAAAATGGACCAAAGCAACTTCTAAATTGGCACCATGGCTCAAGGTTTGATTGGGAATACAAAGGAATCATAAGGCAAACACAGCAAATACCCCCTCTAGACAATACTTCTTGTTATTTTGCCAGCTTTTTCTGATTCCTTTTTAATTTAAATGCCACTGAGAATATGTAGAAAGTGGAATCTGACAAGGTACGTACGATGAACATTTCCAAGGGAGGCTTATCGGTAATCATTTAGTAATAAGCACCCAAATGATCATTATTAGGAGAAAGTATGGAGTTGATGTCTCATACGCACAAGCTCACGCATACATACACACACCATCAAAGCCCTTTCCCGGTCCTATGCCAGAAGAATGGAAATTCCAAAAAAGTTTATTCCCCCAGACTGTTGACTTGGTGAGATCGCCCGGAAGGCGAGGCTCTCACTTAATTAGGTGAAAAGCCCTGGTCCAGGAGAAGAAAAGTCCCACTTCCTACACTTGGCAGTGTTTTGCTGTTGAAGGATCTGTAGCCTTCCAAATTCCCCTGGCCCTGAGGCCAAGAAATGAAACTAACTGTTCATTTTGTGATAAGTAAGTGCCAAAGGCTTTTTTGTTTTTGTTTCTTTTTTTAAAAAAAGTTTTTACTTGAGTGCCCAGAACTTAAACTCCATCCATTTTGCATGCAAATGATGTCTCCATCTGACATCATGGCATGATTAGTAGGTTACAGGATTCTAACTGGGTTTCTGATTCTGAATGTTCATCGGTCAACCACTAATTTTTATACTTCTTTGTATCTGCTAGTGTTTTAGCCTTGGATCCCAGTGCTAAAATGGGGTAAATAAAAGGTAACAGCCGTGTCCCCTGCGTTGGTGGCAGTGCTATTAGAATTCTGTTGGGGTGTTTACCTCTCATCCTTCCTAAGAAACTGGGTTACTTCCTTCGCCTGAACCCCGCTGAGGAAGTCAGAAAGCCAATGCTTGAGGTAGCGTGGCAATGCATTTTAAGAAGACGCAGCTCCTGAGAAGTGGGGAGAAAATATATTCCTGATTTTGCGGAGGTGAATGCTCAGCAGGTCGGAGGCTGTAGGAGGAGTGGGTCCCGGGCCTCCGCCGCCCTGGCGGTGTCCCCATCAGGAGGCCGGGCCCGGCTGTTCCCGGGGGAGCCTGGCCTCGCTCCTCCAGGATGGGACAGGATATGACAGCCCGGCTTGTGCACCAGCATCCTTAATGTTTCCTTCCTTTCAGAAGCAAATAGAGCGTTCCCTTATCTGAATGCTAATTTCCTAGTTAAAAACCCTCCCTCGCTGACAAGGGACTGAAAGAGTTTTAAATCACAGATGTAGAGTATCAAATGCAATAATGCTCTCGCAATAGTGCATTGAAGCCTCAATTAATTAACCCTTGGGCTAAGTAGGCAGGTACACGGCGGTGGCCGCAGGCGGTGGATGGATGGGATTTAAATGCGCATCTCATTTCCCCAGCACGGAGCGCGCCGTTTGGTTCAGAAAGGAGTCATTTTGCACACTCGCCTCATTTACCCGCCGCTTTAATCCCCCTAATCCCACCTGAGATCGAGGATTGAAAGGGAAGGAGCACGGGCTGGGCGGCGGCTCGAGCTCCCTGGGCGCGGTTCCGGGGGCTCCCTGGTCCTGGTTCCGCCCGGTCCGGGTTAGAGCCGGCGCGAGGCCTCCGGGCCACTCTGCAGCTCATTTCTCCGCACGCGATTTACCATCTGTGAACTCGTCTTTAACCTAATAAAAACCATCCAGCTTTTGACTAACAAGAAAAGGAAACAGTGCTCATTGTGGGGTTTGGGGGAAATGGCCTCGCTAATGCGAGGCCGGGCGGGTGATTTATGGGCGGTTTTAACTGTAGGCCATGATTAGGGGGCCGGTAGTAAGTGCATTACACGTCTAAGTGTGGCAATAGAGTAAATAGGCGTTTTATTTATCGCAGTGCCAGGGGCCTCTTAGCGGAAGAGCGCTTCTCCAAATTGAAATATAGCAGAGTTTACACTCCTGATTAGAGCTTCAAGCGCAGAGCCCAAGGCTATCAGCTAAGCAGAAACAACGCTCGCTGACACCTAATTGTCACTGGATTAATGTGCAAACAGGGACAGCGAACAGCAACAACAAATAACCCGGTGTCAGAGTCGCTGGTGGCAGTGTCCACTCGCAGCGACTTGCGGACAAATTGCAGTTTATGTGTTGGCCGGGTAGGTCAGGCGCCCCCAGGGCCGGGCGGGCAGCGCTGACCACCGTGGGCCCCGCGCTAGTGTGCGGAGTGCCGCCGGCAGGCGGAGGAGGGGCACTGACTTCCCATTAATTTTTTTTCTACTTTACGCTCCCGAGTTCACAGCTATTAAGATAGATTTATGTGAATCAGGTCTTTCTCTCCAGGATCTTTTGACTTTCACCTGTCTCCATATAAAATTTAATAACCTTGTTTGTGAATCAAATCATTCCCACAACAACGGATTCAATCTGGATTGCCACCTGTCTGGCTTTGGACACGAGCGAGCGACCGAAGTGGGCAGCTGGGTTCCAGCTTTTCATGGGGACTGGTGGTTGGTTGGCTGCTTGGGAGGTCAGTTGGCCCTGGGGTTTCTGGGAAGAGGGAGGACAGCCTTCCGTATTCCCAGGGACCTCGTTTGTTAAATGACCAAACTGGTGGCAGCCCTATCTTTAAAACCCGAGAACTCATTTGGGTACCAAGCAAATGGAGGAATAGGTTACATTCCAAGAAATTCTTGTGCTCACTCATTTTTCTTGTACAATTAGCCATTTAGGGAGGGAAAAAGTCACAAATACATGAATTATGTTCCTAAATGTATTTCCAAAGTTCTTAAGTTTTATTGAGCATGAAAGTTGGTCTTTCCCTGTGCTAAGGACTACAGAAGCTATAGAACCAGCGAGTAGCTCAATGGTGCAAAGTCTTATGATTTAAACTTGACATTTGCAATTTTTTGCTGTAAAATATTACTTTCTTTATTTCAAGACTTTAGTTGAAAACCCCGTAATTCCCTTTAAGCTCCATTTGATTGTCAATTGCACAACTCTCTCTAAAGCTTAGGACCCATGATTTTCATACACACATGATTTACGCTTTTTGTGTCACAGTATAATGTACTTCGCTACGGCTCACGCTGATTTCTCTTGCATCATGCGTGCTTTTCTTTAGTGAAGCCGTGAAAGTTGTGGCCTGCCTGCAGATCTCCTTGGATTGTCCAAAACTGCCTTTTTTTGCTGCCTGCTGCATCCAGTCTTCTGTGGATACTTCATTTAATGTATTTTCAGACAATCTGCATATTTGGGTGATAGGATGACATGTTTCACTGTTGAAAATTTCAATTGCTGACCTCACCTCAGGGGCAAGTGTAGTGGCTTCAGTGTGTTCTTCACCGGGCTGCACCTGCAGCAGGGAAATTCCCCATGTTTTACTAACAACACACTGGGAGAATTCAGGACACCCCAGTTGTAAAGCCCTTAAGTCCGCCAAATGACCAACTAGACCATAACATTTTAGATTGGTGCTGTACATTAGAGCAACTATACTTAAGAAACAAAAACTGTCACAAGTGGACTCTCGATTTTCTGAAAAACTAACAATACATATTGTTATAGTAAGCGTTGGAACTCATGCAGGAAATATTCTGTTGACCCTAATTGTCACACACTACAGCTCTTACCTAGCTGACTCTTAGCACTGGAAGGAAAAGTAGAGACTGCTACACCCTCTTCGCAGCCCTGTTTGCAGATGGGGAACCTGAGGCCCAGAACGGCCTTACTCAAAGCTACACATAGCACTAAATCTTCCAAGGATTTCTCATATGCATCATTGTCCCATAAACACTGAAAGCCTAGGAGAGAAATAATGTAAGTTTTTGTTCTGCCTTGTTAATTATTCAGGCATTTATCAACATTAAATTTTTCCTGGCACAGGGACTATGCTGTAGTCTAGTGGTAAAGAGCTTGCCTAACATTTGCAAGACCTGGGTTCAGTCCCTACCACTAATAAAGAAAATCCTGCCAGGTAGGAACTGACTTTTAAATTATCAATTTAAGAAATAATTCAAGTGTTACTCCTTAATCTCTTATCTAGAAACTGCAAAACAGAATTGAATATTTAAAAGAGCTTTTTAGTGTTTGAAGGTATTGCCTTATCTCACTTTGGGGTCAGGCTTATACCATTCCTCTTTCAGTTTTCTTCTTTTTTATACCCCACTCTTTCTTGTTATTTTGGCCTTTTACCTTCTTCAGACTTCACAAAGGAGGAGACTATAGATAGGTGTGATGATACACACTTTAATTCCAGCACTCTGGGAGGCTGAGGCAGGGGGATTGCAAATTCCAGCCCAGCTTGGCAATTTAGTGAGTATGCATCAATCACTGTGCCAGAGATATAGTTTAGTGCAAAGGCCCTGGGTTCAATCTCCCGAAATGACAGAAAGAGAAGGAGACAGAGACAGAGAGAGACAGAGTTAGGAAGACAGAGATGAAGAGAGACAGAAACAGAGAGACACAGAGAGAATGAGAGAGCAAGAGAAGACTCAGAGAAGTTGACCTTATTTTTTATCATAGATTGATGAAATAGTTCATGGGGAAAATAGGACAGACTTGAGTTTGGTGATCACCCCTGGCTCTCAGTGTGATTTGTAACCAAGGTGTGACCCACCTGCAGAAGAAAAGTTTTAAAATAATTCTGCTCAGTTGATATAAACATTATGGGCCATAACATGAGCTAAGATGAATAATATCAACAAGGCTGAAAAATGGGACAGGGGAATTGGAGGCAAGGTACGACAGAAACAAACCTTGGTATGCACACATGAGCGCGCCCGAAGATGACTGTAAATTGATGAAATGTACACATGTGCGAATAAAATTTTTTTAAAATTAAAAAACAATTCTGCTGTAAAGTTACACATTTGGTTGTGCAAGGATCATTCTTGGACTTCCTCTGCTTGCTTTTGGGGGTGCAGACTTCAGGATGTGTGTGATTATGAAGCCTCTGCCTCTCTTGGTGATGCTAGGTTTTACAAGAAGTTGAACAAACTGCAATCAAATCACATTAGCTAAGAAAAAATCAGTCCCCTCAGAATTTGGGGGTGACCATTTCCATTCAGACTTAACCTGAAATTCCTGGCACTATGGTCCAACTCTGGGTAATGCTGTAGCTCTGGGAAGTGGAGTCAAGCTGGGACTCTACTGAGGGCGCAGTCCCTGGGGCTGTGAGGCTGGAGCCAGGGCTGAGACACGGCCAGATCTCCACCGCAGCCAGGAGCTCCTGAGAAGTCAGCAGCGGTCCTCAGCAGAGGCACTGGTCTAAGCCTATAACTAGGCAGTTTCATGCAAGAAGTAGATCACACTTGATTCTAATTTCCTAGGCGGAAATGATTGTACAGAACTCTATAAATGAAGGGAGGGAGCATTGTTTGTCCTGGGTGAACACTTTGGGAAGCATTTTGACTGAAATCAAAATCATTTTGGAGAAAAGTGCCAGGTAACCATGAGAAAAGACTGCTGAAGAGGGACACTGAGCTAAGGTTAGGAGCTGGGCACTGCCACCTTGAGGGGTCCTAAAGAGGTGACCTTGAATAAGCCACCGTAAAACAGCCACAAATGATACTTTTCTAACCTGCAGTGAAGAGACTAGGACACAGTTTCCTAAGGGGGGACCTGTGAGCCATTGAAGTAAGCAGCCAACCACCCCACCAGGGCTCCTAATGCATGGAAAGTGCTCCAACCAGAGGACCTGCGCATTTTCCAATAAATGTGAACTTTTTAATCACTTTGCTTTAGCAATTTGAACTCTAATATTACACTTTGTGGAAAAGACTTGAAGAGACACTAGTGGCTGATTCAAAATTCTTCTTCAGACCACCGGAGTACTTCATTAGGGAAACTCTTGAAGGACTTTCTCAAATTAGACATTGCGTGGAGAATGTCAGTGGTTGTCACCACTTGGTTTTTAAGGTTCTCTCTACCTCAAAAAAAAGCACGTAGCTTTTCTTTAGTTAACAAAACTAGCTTAAGGGTGAAAAATACTACAAGATGTCCTCATCCTAATTTTCTCACCTCCTTAAATTCCTCTGTTGTGTCTTTAAGAAGCATTGGTGTTAGTGGATATAGCAAGGTGACTTTATTTTATTTTTATTTTTTGCACTTCCAACTTTTGAAATAAAATGAAAAGCAAAACTATCTCAGGTCCGTGTTCCCTTAGGATTATCCAAGGATCCCAGCTCATTAGCATCATAAACCAATGTGCATCGACATATTCCCTTATACTTACACATGATTAAAGGCAGACAAGTTAGACTGTATTCCAAACATGCACATTACTCTGTGGCAAGCAATTTATAGAAATCATTTTTGTCTGCCCTGGCGCTATAAGAGCATATTTCATTTTTATTTTAAAACTGGGTTTTAAAATCCAATGGACTTGTCCCGTAGGGGGCTGTGTGAGGGACGGGTATCAATGTGGGTTCTTGCGTGGCCAAATAAAAGCAAATGCAGAAAGCGGCAGAGCCCCTCCCCAGCACACTTAATGCCAGTCATGCAGGAACAACGTGAGGTAGGATTTTTTCTGCCCCTTACTTGAGGGAAGTTTGTCTAGGAGCACATGTTTTTAATGGTGTTCTTTCCCCTTCTCAGCGAGTCACTATTGATTGAGTGGACACCGATTACTGTAGCTGCTCTAAGCTGGCAGTAGTGGAGTTTCCTGTGATTGATTTTTATATAGCACCCTTTCTACTCGAGAAATCCCAAAGCACTTAGCAAAGCAGGAATCGAGCTTGATGCCGATGGTGACAGTGCAGGCAAACGCCGGCAGCAGCGCAGCCCACGGCGACTCACATTGCTCCGGATTCCCAGCTCTCCAGAGGGACAGCTGGCCAGGCCATGGCTGTCCTCTCTGGTCTGCCTGGGACATCCCACCCAGAAAAGATGTCCCACTATCTTTGGGGTTACCCTTTGGCTGTCAGGCTGACCTATCCTAAGCCACTCAAGACCAAGGAGATGGGCCTTCTCTCAGAGCCTCCGTTCCTCTGTGGCTCCATGTGCAGCTTGGATGTGGTGGTCCTATTCAGACCAAAGTTCTAAGACTCAATATCAAGCATTTCTTGAGCCTGCCATGGGTGCCTGGTGGTGTGACAGCACTTGCTCTGCACAGCAGGACCTTTGGGCTGCCTTGAGTATCCGATGAATGCAAAAGTCAACAAGAGGCATCTCTAGAGATGCCTCATGAATCACTCCTCTGAAGGAGAGCAGATCCTTCTCGTTGTCCTAACACCTAGTCCTTAACACAGTCATCCCTTAATAAATGTTTGTCGAGTGAATCCATGACAATGGAATGTCTCAGGTCATGCGGTAACCTGAGAATGGACATCTTTAGTGTCTGAGAGAGGTACACTGAAGAACAGGACAGGAATGCTCACAGCCTCAGGGTTCTGCCTTTGTAATGAGTATGAAATACGCCAACCCTGTCCCCATGGCCAAAGCAGAAGGGCGACAGACACAGTGCCTCTTTCCCCTCTGTCTGTTTCTCTCTGGTTTTGGTGCAGAGCTGAAGCTGTTTGTTTTGACTTGCTGGTTGGGGGTAAAAAAGGAGACATTGTTTGGAAGAATAGACATTAAGCCTGGAGAGAGAAGTGAGGCCCACGGACCTCCAGGAAGGATGAGTCTGAGGCCTGAGGAGCCTCTAAAGAGGGGGGAGCCTGGGCATCACCCCGGGCCAGAGAGGACAAGGGGACATCACACAGGCCGTCAGCGTCTCCTCCACACCAGGCTGTCCCTGCCTATATTTCCTTATCTGTGAGCTTCCTTGGGGTGCCTGAGGACCAGAGTGTGGGGGTCGGTCCTGCGGGGCCAGGGCCCAGACGGGTGGTGTTAGGGGCAGGAGTGAGGTGACTCGGGCAGGGCAGATGTGCCCACAGATCGCTCCTTGGCCGGTTAGCTTTCTCAGAAGGGCTCCCCGCTCTGGCTGCAGGGCATGTGCACATGTGCTCCTCTGCACACTGCTTTCTTTCTGTTGTATGTGTGCTCATAGCTTTGAAATTTATTTTCGTACAAATGATGTCTCTTTTCTGTGTACTCACTGATATATGTGGTCTTCTGTGCTCCTAAGTGGCCCAGTGGTGTTTCAGGGCCCACTGACAAATGACAGGCTGAGGCCCTGAGAGGACAGGTGGCCACCCAAGGTCACACTCAAGTTGTGGAGGCAGCACCCCGCTCACTGCCCACCATGCCTTGTTTCCCTCTCAAACTGGAGAAGAAAAAGAAACGAAATGACGACACTCACTGCTGTGTGCACAGGCCTGGGCTGTGAGTTTATAGGTCACTTTTGAGCTCAGACCACACGGGCTGTCCTGAGTCACTAGCCAAAGCACACTTTTTATCTCACAGGCCTCTTCCCTTTTTAGGAAGAGGAAAAGCTCTCTGAGCCTTGTTCATGAGGTCCATGGCTGTGTGTATTGATCTCCTTGGGGCACCTTTGAGACCTCAGCAACTGGTCTGCATGATGAGAGACCTGGGCCGGCCAGGGAGTCCCAAGGCTTCTTTTAGCCCTGGGTGACAGCCCAGTGACCTGCTGGTAGTGACAGCCCAGTGACCAGCAGTCGAAGCACAGGGGCAAGGCCCAACAGTGTGACCAGCCACCGAGTCCAGATCCACACTGGCTTGCTGGCACCTGATGATGGCAGGGTTGGGCTCCAAGCAGGGTGTGCAGACACACAAGGTGCAGTTCAAGGAGCAGTGTGTGGAATACAGGACACTTCTCCAAAGGGTCTCACTAGCTGACATTGTTCACACAGTCACGTTGAAAAATGTGACCCTGGTACAATACAAGTAACATGAACACACTTCACCTGACTTGGTCTTGCTTATGTGTGGGGCAGGGGCCCTGTTTCAACAGGCGGACACTGAATGAGATCTCTGTGGCACAGTGGGGGGACAGGTGCTGCTATTAAGACAGCATCAGCAGAGACCTGAGAAAACGACCCTGCTGTATTCTTGGAGGCCATAAAGGAGGCAGTGCTGAGACTCAGGGCCTGTGCTGTTGGGGGCTGGGCCCTCCATGTGGGTAGGGCCAGGTGCTTGCGACTGCTTTGAGCAAGCACATGAGAAGCTAGAGGATGGGCCCTGCCCGAGGAGCACTGGGTGGGTCTGTTTGGAAGGGGACCCAGCCAAAGCCCAGGAGCCCTTGCAAGGCCAAAGGAAAGAAAGTTGTTCCCTGGGCATCTTGGAAAACTGCAGATCACCTCAATAATACTGTGAGAGTGTTTGTAACTAAAAAGAAATGCAGTAAATGTCTCGGTTTGAAGGCTTCTTCAATATTTTACAAATCACACAATCATCTTCAGCTTTTGGCACAAGGAGAAATCTACACGGCAAGCTGCACGGAACACTAGCCATATCAAGATAAGCTGCATCTGCCGAATAGCAATGAGATCGCCCCTGGTGGCAGGGGTGTTGTCACAAATGGAAGGCAGAGGGTCCTTCCCCCCACCCCCCGTTTTTCACTGTTAAAAATGGAAATTGGTGTTTGAGTATTCCATGAAGTTCTTCAGGTTCATTAACAAGGTCAAAATCAATGTTATTTTACTGTTTGGAATCACTTTTGGCGGAACAATGAGAAGAAACCATAGTAGAAGTAGTCTTAATATAATCATTTTCTTTTCATTGTTCTTTATGGGAAAATAATTTGGCCCGAAATTTAGTGGTCCCATCAGGGAGGTGATATCTTTAAAAAGGTGGTCTGAAGGACAGGTTTTACTGTACTTTAATAGGCTTATAGATTAATATAAATCTTAATATTCATAATCTTTACCATTTCTTTTCTCAATATCTGCTCCATCTATACATCTATTTATAATGTACATTTCAAACACAAGATATACTTGATTTTTATTGAATATACTGATGGTGCTACAGGGACTGCCACTTGACCTAGTTTATAAAAAAGAAAAAGAGCCAAGGGGTCACGTTTATGGACAGGCTGCTTCTGGAGACAGATTTTTGCAGATAACACAGTAGGCTGAGAGCAAGGCTCGCTGCAGATTTGCCGCCACTGTGTAGGGCCCGCTGAGGCAGAGGAATGTGTGTCTCAGGGCCACGCTGTGTGTACTGGAGGTGACCCTGAGGAAGCCGGACTTCTTACTTGACTGCTTGGTTTTTCTAATCAAAGCCCAGGACAGTTTCCATCTCTGTGTGCTCACAAAAGAAAATCACAATGCTAACAGAATATGAAATTTACCTATTGGCTAGAGAAGAAAATATGTAGCTACGTCATCCTGGGCATGAGTTAGAAAATACACGTTAATTTTTTATGTGGAGATCTAAAGGAAACGTTATTTAACTGATTTTGTTTTTATTTTTGACTTTGAGATACCTGGCGTGCCTGTCGGCTTATGTTGTGTTATAAACGGGAAAAGAATTAACAGAGTGTGTGCATAAAATTGACATATTATGTAAAATATGTAAATATAAAATTTTCTTTTTGCTGATTATGGAAGTGATATAGCCTCATCATAGAAAACTCATGAACAATGGGAGAAAATCAATAACTTACCACCAGAGATAATCACATTAACATTTTCTCTCTGTGCTGCTTTCTACAGTTGAAAGCATCTTGTATGTATAAAAATTAACCATCGATTTATGAAATTTCATTGTATGGCACATAACTTCCCTCTTTCCTATTAATTGTGTAGTTTTTTGTCTTTTCCTGTTATAGATATAAAATAGTAATATCTTTTTATATACAAGTCTTCACATTTCAGGCGACCTTCCAGGGGCTCCTGAAGACAGACTCTCTGGATGATGTCTCCGATTAAGCATTTCAAAGCCTTGGCTGCATATTGCCCAACTACTCTCTGAAAGTTGAGGCCAGTGTGTGCTATGGACTTATTTCCATGAGATTTGGTGTATTTCACCTGCATTGTACAAACAATGTGGCTTCAGATTTCCTAAGCAGTGATCCCGCAGCATGGAGTGAATATCCAAGAAAGTGTCTCAGAGGCCCGTTTGCCTGCTGTCTGTAATTCTGCTTGTTGAATCAAATGAAAGACATTTTTTTTTTAATGATGTGGTCTCAGCATGGACAAGACTCTGGATTCAATGCCCAGCCTACACTGCAAGAAAAAAGTAATTGGTCTTCAGAAATAGTATTCAGTATTTCAAAATATTAATATTAATTGGGAAAAAGAGAGAGGAACTTGAATAATTGCCTATGTATCTGCCTTACCATCTCATACTTTTTTTGTAATAAGAAAAAAAACTCTGAAATTTATTAGTAGAGAAATGGAACTTCAAATGCGTTTATAATCCCTTTGCCACTCACTTCCCACTTTATCGGGTTTATGTATTTTGTTCTCAGCCCATTGGTCCTCTAAGACATTTGGTCACAAGCACAAGGCCAACTCCTGCCCCTCGTGTTGGCGAGGACGTTCCTTCTGTCTGTGGATCCTGTATGCAAAGCACAGAGGGTGATTCCTGCCGTGGTGGCTGCTCACTTGTGGTCCCTGCACCCCACACACTAGATTCTCAGCACCTATTGCCTGGTGGCCTTCAGTTTAAATCTGTGGTGTGGGTTGAATACTGTCAGTTACCCCAAGACTTCCTAGTAGGGTCTGCAGGCTTTGCAGTTACTCTGGGGAACCCAGGTTAAAGACAAAGGCACAGTAGACACACAGACTCACTGATACCTAAATATAAGGCCGGTGATTCTGGGGCGCTTTCCTTGACTCTCCTGTTGTCTGTCAGTGTGTGGCTTTGACCTTGCTAAGTGGCATTTCACATGCTTGTTCTGCTTTCTGGCTTTCTAATTGGGAGCCCAGCCTTTTCCCTGCACAACAGAAGTGGGTATTGCAAGCAGATCCAGTTTCCTTCAGGCAGCCTTAGAAAGCCTTTTCTAAGAAGGGAAGTTTGTATGCAGAAGAAGAGCTGCCTTGTCAGAAGTGGCCCAACTGAATGACCAGCGTGGGCTACTTGTCCCTGAGGGGTCCTGAGGAAAGCCAGGGGACATCCCTGAGGGGCCAGAAAGGACCAGCCAGCCTTGAGCAATACTTGCTTTTATCCAGAGACTCTACATGAGTGCATTATTTTATTTGAAGTGGAGGTTTATGTCAAGGTAGCTTATAACTGCATAAAATATAGCATCTTTCCTAGAAGATGGTGGAATGTAAATAGTAGGAAAACAAATATGAATGCTACACATTGCATGCCTTACAAAAGCCGTTTACCAAGTTGTGTTATATGTAAAAATATATTTGGCTACCAACTTTACTGTCATTGTGGAAAATTGCACAAACCACTATCTGTAAGTGAATAATTTTACATATAGTTAGTGTCTTTTTTGATTAAAAAAGTCTTCTAAAGAACATATTAATTATGCATCTTATATATCCTATGTGGCTAAAGCAGCTCTGTGACTAGAGATCCCTGCCAGTTGTTTTGTTAAACTAACAGAATGCAGCTGTGGTAAGAAAAAATAATGCAGCATATCTGGGAGAGCTAGTTTTATTTTCAAGGGAGGGGGAACCAGAGTTGATTTTTTCCCCATGAACATAGGAATCTGAGGGACAAGGGGTAGGCAGGGAAATGTGTGGCCCATGGTACAGTGACGGTCGTGTCCTCGCTCGATGTTTCCTGCTAGGGCCCCGCACCAGGGGAAGCCACCATCAGAAATTTTCCTTATCTTTGCATGTTAGTGGTATTGGGGGTAGTTATTCTTTCTAAATGTAAACTTAGGTTTGTAAAACCTCAGGCACCTCCATTCATAAAAAAAGTGTGTTTGAAGGAAACCATCTTAGGGTCCAGCTGGAGATTGTCTGCCTCTGGAAACATGAGAGGGGCTGTCCAGGCAACAGCCCTGAAAATGTCTCCTGCAGAGTCCCAGGCTCTCCGTGGGTCGCTGGGCAGGGCCCATCTGTGTCCCCTGCTTTGTGGTTCCCTGCAGGCAGTGGTTGGTGGCTCTGAATGGGCAACTTCACAAAATCTGCATGAAAATTGGGGATTGTCAAAGCAATTTGCCATTTACTAACTCACTCTGTATGCCTTTTGTGTTTTGATCAATAAAAACTTAAATCCTTCACCCCACTTAGTAACAACCTATTCTAAAGCATTCTATTCCCTTGCCTTTTTGAGCTCTGGTTGTACAGTGATCCATTTGCAATGATACTCATTTTAAAAGGTTAACAAACGAGAAACTAAACCAACCATACAAATAACAGCCCCAAGAACACTTTCCAAAATGGGTTGCCACTGTGCCATTTCAAATTTGATCTTCATGCCGAGGAAAGTGAAAGGCCACAAACTAGGAGGGTAAAATAGTCCTGCATTTTATGACTCATTCTCCAGGAAGTCTCTTAAACACTGTATTCCTAATGACCGCTCTCCCCTGGCCTGGGATCCATTTCTGTCTAGCAATCTGCCCCAGGCCTCTATTAGCTGAATTATTGCGGCCCCTAAATCACCTGGCAGGGGGCCGCTAATCTCATCAGGATACCACTCCCTCGGTCCCTCTGTCCCTCAGTCCCTCGGGGATGGTGACTGGGTGAATTGTTATCTTGGGGGAGCTGGAAAGAGGCCCTCTCAGGCCCAGAGCCTGTGGCCAGCAGCCTAGGGGACGTGGTGCGGCCACCTCAGGGTGCAGCCCAAGAGGGAATATAAATGTTTTCCTTAACCGGAGGAAGCACCACACTCACAAGCCACTTGCAGAATAGATTAAGCTAATTTATTAAACACAGTTTGCTGGTGACTGAGCCGAGCTGGGTAATGATTTACAATTAAAAAAGAAGCATTGCAGAGAGCCAGCCAGGGATCACGACCCGAGAGGCAAGGTGTGGCAGGGCATCTCTGGGCCAGGTGGGTGGCTTGGTGTCTGGGTGTCCAGGTGTCTGGGTGCCCTGGAGGCTGACGCAGTGGCAAAGCCAGGCCGGCTGTGCGCAGAGCCCAGGCCGGCACCATGGTGCCACCACTGGGACGCACACGCGCTGCGCCTCAGCGTCTCTCTGCTCCCAGCACACTGTGCCTTTGTGTATTTGTGCTTTTCACTCACTGTGTCCCAGGCGCTCTGACGCTTTCCACATACTGGTGCTGATCCCCTGTGAGAGTGTGGGACCGGAGCCAGGGGACAGCGGAGATCAGAAACTTTCAACTGGACCGTGCCACTGTCCCGAGCAGTGATTCTCCACAGCATTCCATGCCAGCAACTCTTGTTCCATAACAAACATTCTGTAACACACTGAACTATTCTGAAAGGAAAATCTGATGTGATATATTCTGCCCAAATGCACAGTTAAGAAAAATACAAAAAGAAGCCAAGTGTGGGCGCGTGCACCTATCATCTCAGCACACTGGGTGGCAGGGGCGGGAAGGGCGCTTCAAACTCAGCGCTGGGCACCTTGATGATGTAGGAAGACCCTATTCCAAAACAGGAAGTAAAAAAGCATTGGAGGTTCAGTGCAAAGGCCCTGGATAACACAAGAGAAAAGGAAAGAAGAAGAAAAAACAAAGAAAGAAAGACAGGAAAAGAGGAGGACCATGACTGTCTAACTGTAAAGAAAACAAATACAATACAGCAAAATACATGAGTGGGTACATTCTCCATTGTGACCTCGACAGAATAAAGTGAAATGCGTGCCCCACTGTGTCATAAACCCATTTTAATTTAAGAGAAAGCTATTCAACTGACTGCTGTTGATTTTCTTTCTTCAGAATGGCCTTTTTAGCTGCACAAGTGGTTTGTTCCTATGTGCAGCCTCATCCAAAGCTAAGAACTAGGCCGAGGTGCTACCAGCAGTAAAACTGGGAGCTCTGCGGTGAGTCTGTCAACACTAAGAGCTCCCAAAATGCCAAGCAACTATTGGTAAAGTTCCAGAGAAGTGCCTACAGCAGCCGTATTCCTAAGGATTTCAGTCTACATTAAAATGACGCAATGCTTCATTTTCATCTAAAAATGGAGTGAAAGACTGAAGATTTCCCCACTTGCCTACAGCCTTGGGGCTGACAGGACCTTCTTTGACACTCACTAGCCCAGAGCACTGGCTTTTAAATTCCTTGAATTAGCATGTCCTGGGGAACCAAGTATCTCACAGTGAAAGCCTCCCTGGGCCTTGGCTGGAGTCCACACATCCTAGGGTTTGAGCCCTTGGTCCACAGTAGGGATTGAGAAGTCCAATGATGGGGTTGGAAGCAATTTCTGTGTCTTGGGGGAAGCTTGGGCTATGGCTCAGCCACCTTCTGAGCATCCTGTTCCGGCTTGAGTTTGCTGGGGAGCTGTGGGGGCCTAACACCTCTCTCGTTCTGGAAGTGGAACGTGATGTCACCTTCACCCTTGGGTAGCACTAGCACGCTGTCCACTCCTGGACATTTGGTCAACGAATGCCCACCATCTGTGCTATTGTTCTTGACAAGACATCTGGCTTTTGTACTTAGGCAGTTGATTTCTTTTGGTATCTAAGTGCAAGGTTTGCACTAATGCCTGTTAAGCCTTCTTGTTGTCTAAGATGTTTTTGGATACTGATTTTGTCTTTGAATTCATAAGCTTTCCCTTCTGGTTCTATGTCATCTACATGTCAAAATATCAGAATTAATTGTTATAAAACTATTAGAATTAATCTTTAGAGAGGGCTCTTTGCTAATGCTGCATCATCAGTAAGAACACAGTATAAATCTGTTATGAATACATTGTCTTTTCCCAGTGTGTGCGTGAATAGCCCTGTTATTTACCCCTGTTTAAGTGCACACTCAGCTGAAGGAATAAGGCCAGGGCCTTAGGGTGTTATGTGTCTCCACTAGTTTTCTGGTTGTTAGAAATGTTTGGGTTTTGTGCACTTTAATCCCAGCTACTCAGGAGGCTGAGGCAGAAGAAATGCAAGTTGAAGGCCAGCCTGGGTAACTTAGGGAGACCGTCTGGAAAAATAAAATAAGAAAGTCTGGGGATGTAGCTAATTGGTAGAGCATTCTGTTTTTTTTTTTTTTTTTTTTTTTTTGCGGTACTGGGGATTGAACTCAGGACCCTGCGCTTGCTAGGCAAGCGCTTATCCCACTGAGCTATATCCCCAGCCCCTGGTAGAGCATTCTGTATAATAAAGATGAGGGGGAAGGTGGAGAGGAAGGGAAGGAGTAGAGGAGGTGAAGATCAGAAGGAAAAGAGGAAGAGGAAGAAGAGGAGGAGGCAGAAGGGGGAAGAGAGGGAGGGAGATGAAGGGGGAAGGAATTGTTTGGTGTTTATTTTAACTTTAAAAGTCTTTTGGAAGATTGATCTTTCCCATGCTCAGTACTAGAATTTTGTTAATTCTAAAAAGAATGCACCAAATTAAAATAAATTTTAGAAATCAGAAATTTCCCACAACTCTATCATTCTAATTAAATCATTTTTATTTTTTCATACCCTCTTCCATGGCTTCTAGTTCATCTAGGCTTTTACATATTGTGTGCTCAATTTCAAAAAAATTATGTTTGACACATAGTAATCATACACATTTATTGGTACACGGTGACATTTCAATACTTGTATGCCACATGTGATGATCAGATCAGCGTTGCGTGCCCAGTACTCTAGATCTTTCTCTTATTTTGTGGTATGAATGGGTCTCAGTCTGGGCTTCCACTTAGACACACGTGCAAATGAGTTTAAAATGAGCAAACGAAGGTCTTGGACCCAGCCTTCCTCAAGGGCTATGTCTTAGTTACTTTTCTCATTGCCAAGACAAAATACCTGACACCCAAAGTTAAAGAAGGAAAGGTTTATTTAGCTCACAATTTGTGGAGGTTTCAGTCCATAATCATCGGGCTCCAAGGCAGAGTGGCCTGGTAGAGGGCAGCAGTTCATGGTGGGCAGATGGCAGCAAAGCAGCAAGACTCGTTCTGTGCCTTACATCCCATCCAGACTACTCACCCTTAGGGCAGGTAGCACTCGCACCCAAGGTGGGGTAGCCTTAATCCGAGCATCACACCATAATCAACCCCAGCATCACAACCTTGATCTCAGCCTCACACACTCTAAATTCAGCCACCTCTGAAAAGCCCCACCTATGACTGCTTTAGGCTTTGGGGGCACATCTAGACACAAGCCATAACAGACTAACCAGCTGAAATTTTTGTAGTCCTTGAACAAAATTATCACTATGGCAGTCATACTGGTACTCAGGTAGGAGTGTCATATTAAGTTAGCAGATCACCTTTTCGAAAAATCATTATACCATGTACTTACCTAAGTCAGAAGTGTAGAGGGCACAAGGTGTTGGTCTGTGAACTGAACAGGCCCGGAGGTGGGCTTGGGGATGCTGTGCTGGAGAGCAGAGGGGAGGCTGTAGGGGGGCGGCAGAGCCTGTCCCAAGTCCTCTTTAGTTTTGAGGAGTTCGGGCCAAGGGGAGTAGCTGAAGACTTCACTGCCACATTTCAAATTCTTTGCTTCTGTCCTCTCCTTGGGGTCACCCCCTCCCGGAAATGCCAGTCCACACCCTAGGCAGCCTCAGCTACAGTCTGATTATAGCCAATACCAGCTTCTTTACATTCTTACTTTTGTATTGCATGAAACAACTTCACTGTGAATAAGTTTTAGGAAACCAATCCTCATGGTAGCTATCTTTATCGGGTGTAGAGTATGTGCCAGGTAGTGAATACTTATTTCCACTCATTATGCTTCACAACAGTCCTGTGAGACAGGAATTGCTTCTGCTTTACACGGGTTGAGAGTCTCACCCAAAACACAGTCAGGCCTGTGTCTACAGCCAAGGTCATTTCACCAGATGACATTCTGTGTCTATTTAAGAATATATAAATTTGAGCAATATAAAATGACACTGCAAGATCCCAAGGCTTATGTCTCATTTAGGAAGACAAGAGAAGGTGAAGAGAGAGACTTGGGCTTTTCCGAAGCAGGAAGTTTGGTGTGATCGTGCTTCCTGACTTCTCCCTGGAAAAAGCACAGGGCATCCTGAGAAAAGTAAAGGGCAGAGACTAGAGACTTAAAAACAGGCAATAAAACTAAGACAATGTAGCCCGTGAAGCAAGTGTGGCCCATCTCAGGATGTAAGATGCTGGACTCCAAGTATATACGTTGTAACACAATCTGTCACCGAATGGTGAATGACTACAAATCAGTTACCAGATTCCTCCAGCCTGAAGCTGCATGAATGTTGGATGAAAAATACATTTAAAGTTGCTGATCATTCCTTATAAGAAAAAAAATAAGGAAAACCTGACCTTGTTTAGCATAGGTGAAGCTTTTCAGGCTTTAGTCAAGCCGTAAAATACAGTTTCTGTTTTTTCTCTTTGCTTAACTGTTTGACGAAGAATTTTCCTTGCCAAGCTCAGTAATCACACTGGGTAATATCAGGTAGGATATAAAGACAATATAGGGGCTGGGGATATAGCTCAGTGGAATAAGCACTTGCCTAGTAAGCACAGGGTCCTGAGTTCGATCCCCAGTACCGCAAAAAAAGAAAAAAAAGACAATCTAGTTCTACAACTGGATAAAACACAAATTTTGTAAATGTTCCCTACTCCTGAAATAAAAATAATTGGCCAGTGTCACAGGGTAGCCTCATCTGTGACCTGAGCCTCTGCCCCAGGTGGCCCTGGTTCCATGATCACATGACTAACAGGGCCACATTTTTGCCATGGAAACTCCAAGGATCCTGCTGAAAATCAACCTCAAAGGGACTTTGTATCCTTATGAGATCTTCTCATTCCTAGCTGGCAGGGACTGCCGTCACTGTCCAGGAGCACAGTGACATCAGAGCTCCTCGACAGGGCACCCTAAGCCAGCAGACCCTTAGCAACCCCGACCAGGAAATCTGAAGACCTGGAACGCCTTCTTCCAGCAAGCTGGGCTTAGTTTTACCCTCCACACAAAAGAAGACAATGTAGGTCTGGTCATAGAACGTGGGACATTTCAGTGTCCTGATGATTTATTACCAGGGCAAATAGAAACATTGTAGACTGCAATATCATTTATCATGCAATTACACATCTTTCTGGAAGATAGTGTACATGACCTCAGAAGCAACTTAGAGCTACCCTGTCTTTTGCATTGGGCCTCAGTTTCCTTGCCTGTGGTGGGGGAGGCTTGGCAAGAGGATCTCTAGACCTCTAGCCTCAAGAGTCTACATATAGAGAGGTTCTCTGAAGCTCTCACAGAGGATCTTGGATTAGAACGCCAACCCCCGATGTCTGCTACACAACTCAGCCTCTTCAAGCTCTGCTGCCTACTCTATAAAATTAGAACTTAGGACAGTGCCAGCTTGTTAGGGTTGTTTCTCTGATTATTAGAGCAATAGATGTAAGCCTTGGGGAAGGAAATCTCAGAAGGCACTCAACTCACATTAGCTACATAATGATTATTGGGACATCTTATTGTAGAAGTTCCTGTTTCTTCTCCTTGCCCTCTCTCCTTTTCTCTTAAAGATCTCCTACCTCTTAGCTTTTCACATTTCCCTTTAAACACACAATCTTCAGGAGTTAAACATTAAAGGAATCAGTGAGGGACTCAAACATCCTGTCCAACCAGAAGTGATCCTAGAACCAATCTTTGATCTTGCAAAATGTCTTAGTCTGTTTTGTGCTACTGTAACAGAATCCCAAGACAAGATAATGGGGAATGAACAGAGACTGACTGGCTCACTGTTTTGTGTCTGTTGAGGGCCTTCTTGCTGCATCACAACATGGCTCATATGGTGGCAGGAAGAGGCTAGGAGAGAGAGGACAAGAAGGGGTAAACAAGTTCCCCACAAAAACCACTCCCACGGTAATGGTGTCCTGCATTCCCGAGAATGGAGCCTCGTGACTGAGACACCTCTTAAAGGAGTTTCACTTTCCAATAACAATTAAAATGCAATATGAGTTTGGAGGGGGAAACCATCAAACCACAGTGCAAGGACTGTGGATAATTCTCTACACTTTTTTTGCCTTTTAGCATCTGCATATCTACTGACTCTGTCGAGTCATTTGCATGTGGATGCAAACACATAGGTTGAGGTGTTAATGAGCAGGTATTGCTTTTGCAGGAAGTCCTTGGAAACCACAGCCCTCTCATGTTTTTCCCCAATGAATGTTGCTCCTTTTTCTGTGAATGAAACTGCGGATAGTGAGGCCTAGAAACCTCCTGTGCGTTGCCCCGCCAGAATTCCCTTTAAGGCTGAGGTGCTCCTTCCCACAGCCTGTGGCCCAAGACTGGTCAGTGGGGGATCTAGGGGCTAAAATTTTGCAGGACACTCTCAGCTGCACAACTGCATGGTCTCAGTTTCTCCTTACACTCATCCCTGTGTCCTTCCTGCTCCACTCAGTGTGACTCCAAGGGCCCTTCCAGTAGTAACCTGCAAGAAATCTTCATCTCAGTCTGTCTCCTGCACAGCCTGACCCACAGCACCCAGGCTAAAAGTATTAGAAATGATATGATTAATGTGAGAGCCTCAAGTCCCATGTCTGTTTTTTCCCTGAGACTATTATACTTGTTGGACTAAAATAGTTAAAAGAACTTTGGGATATCAACTGCAAAATAGCCAAAGATATTAAACTGTGTAGCAATGGCTGCACTGAATGAGAAATGCACCTGACTACATTCTTTTTAAACAGAAGTACTATAATATCACTTTAAAAATAAGATGTGAGAAACAAAATTTATCAAATAGAATCTCATCTTTGGAAATTCTGAGGCAAAGAGCAGTGTTAGTACCTTGATGTTTTTGGTATTATTTTTAGGAAAGCTAACTGCGTAAGACAATAAATGTGCACAGTGTGAGGCAGCCACCTACCAGGGCCGGGGAGCTTTGGGGAGATGAAGGAGGAAAGTGCGCTGATGAGAAAAGTGTAGTCCCGACGGAGGTTCATCTCAGCAACGTGCTGCATGTGGGGACTGTCATTTTAAATTTTTCCTCCAGTGCATTTATCTTATAACAACATTCAATGGTTAACCTCACATTCAACAGAAAGCTACAGCAATGGTAATCACAACTGGCCTTTGCAAATAAAGATTATCATTAGCTTTATATTGTCATATAAACAAACAAAATCAAGCAACACAGAATTTTGTAGAATAAAAAGCTAAAATCCCCCTCACAGGTAGTCACTGTCCGCAGTTTGGCTCAGACCCTTTCAATGAGTGACAGTTATTTTGAGGCCTATGCACATATAATGGAATTGTTCATCTTGGTTTTTTTTTCCCCCCTTTGTAATTTTAGATTGAGGGATTCTGGTACGCAGGCTTTATCATGGCTTATACTCTTCACCATGTTTTATTCATATTCTCTTAAGCCTATTTAATTAAAAATCATGCAGTGCTCTTCCCAACCACTGTATTAGAATTAAATTTGATGGTACATTGAACTTAGGGATGCTGACTATTCGAGGGGACCAAACTGTTTATCTTAGTGAAACAAATTAAGTATTTCAGTTTTCTAATACAAAATTTAATTTTTCTCACAATGCAGACAATAACCATTTATCCTTTTCTTTTCAGATTGATTCAGTTGAGCTTGATTACAAAAATAATTCCTTTGAAAATATTCAGAGATTTGCATCCAGTTCTTGTCCCACTCTTGAAGTGACCTTAGTATTTTTTTTGTCATGGTACCCTCCTGCCTCCTCCACAGACTCGTATGCGAGAAGACTGAGGGTGTCTCGGGTCCACCACTCAGATTTTGTTTATATTTGTTTCCAAATCCAATTGGCCTTTCTTTCTCAGTAGCAAAGCCTCCTCCCCTGCTCCATCCTGGTCTGTAAAGTAAATTGCAAAATGCTACAAGTCTGGGCTACATCCTCATAGTGATTGTTTAAACCCATTACTTTCTCTTTTAATCAACTCACAGTTGTGTCAAAATATACGATTCTCACCATGAATCTCCTCAGCTTGTTACAGGTCACTGGTTGCACCTTGAAAATATTTGCTCTCCTAAGTGTCTTCTCTCCAGCCTCTAGCTGAATCACTCTGCACCAGGCCTGATCATTTTTTCTATACACATAGACCTTTAACTAATATAAACATACTAGCAAGGAGAACCACGCTGTACAAAGAGAGTAAGGAAAGATGCCTGGGCAGTGGATACACAGGACATCATCTGAAACAAGGCACGATGGGCATTTGGACAGACATAAGCATTCGAAGCATATTAGGAAACAGCGACAACGAAGGCAGCCCCAAAACCCCTATCCCTGAATTACTGAGAGATTTCAGCCTTTATTCTTTTCTGCTTTAAAAAACATTTTATATAAAGCCACCAGAGGGCTAGTAAGGGAAATAGTAATTATGTTTAAACAGCCAACACTTCACTAGCATAAAATATTTGTACAGGCTCTTAAACATGAAGTTAAGTGCCAGAGGCTATTTTCATTGTTTAATGTATTAAGTAAATAAAAATGTATCTAGGATGTGGACACGCAATTAGTTTTGAGTTATTTATCCTGGAGTTTGTATGGTTTAGAAAAACTCCATCTTCTTGGCTGCTGCTGTCCTAATGCATTTAACTTCAGCCATCAGCCGTGATTAAACACCTGCTGTTGAGGGGAAACAAAGCACAGTAATCCAATATGTATTTCTGACATCTTAAATATCACCCAGTCCCCTGACATCAGGCACAGCTTTTCAGCGGGATGGAATTCCAGAGCATATTTTTCTAATTTATGGATGGACAATAAATCAAAATTAAGCCTTGGGCAATGAAATATACATCAGTGCAGAATGCACGGACTGCAAACGAGGATCTGCACCGCCGAGGGGAAAGGATGTGCTCATGGAATCCTAAGCTGCAGACGCTAGGGTGAAGATTAGGGAAGTTTATTTCACATTTAGCTCCTATAAAAACAAAATACAAAAAGAGAAAATGAAAACTTTCCTGTTTTTCTATACACAGTACTAGATGAGCGCATTTAAATTTAAAGGAAAGAAAAGTCACTGCTTTAGAATGTCGGACCTCGGCTTCTCTTGTGCTTGTTTTTAATGTTTAAGAAGGGGTTGAAGTCGTTAGTGTGGCTTCAGTTTCACTTTTCTGGAAGAGCGAACAAAGGCCGTCTTTGTCGTTCTTCAATTTTCCTGAGAAATGTCAGGCGGGAGGATAGACGGCACCCGGATGCAATGCCCAGGGCCGGGAGCTGTCCAGTGCTGAACGAGCCTTGGTCTGACCGTCAGCTATTCCTGAATCTCAGAGCTTTGTTCCCCCCATACACTCGGCCTGGAGCTGTACCTGGGTCCAGTTCACCCTTCTACCCCCTACTCTTGCCCATCAACATCCGGCTTTACAAGAGCCTACCAGGGCAACAGTCGTCTTTATCAGGGATAGTGTTTTGTGTTTATGGGCATGCTGGATGCGAAACAAGTATATCTCTTGAATCTTCACAGCATTTCTTTAAATGGGAGAAGTGGAAAATGTTATTTAAGTGTGAGATACAGTGATACAGAGCCCTAACAAAATGGAGAGCTTTGTTTTGGGCTCACGGCCCAGGGTGGAACCAGTCAAAGGAGCCCTGTGCCTGGCTCCTAGGTCTAGGTCTCACCTCAACACCTCCTGCTGCCAGCTTCTGAAGCTTCTTCAGGTAGCTCTTCCCAAGGCGCTGGCATCTACAGAACAATTATTTCTATAGATTCCTGTGTCACTGGCTTGCTCATCTGTGTAGTACTTATTTATAAACAGTTGTTTACATGGTCATAGTTATTAAAATATTTAAATGACTAAAATTGATATTAAACTTAATATAATTTAGGAATGTTTTGTGTATCTCAAAAGATATCAGCACGTCCCAACCTTTTATTTGAAATTCTAAATGAAAGAATATTTGAGATTTTTAAAAACTGGTGTCTTTGGTGTCAGTCATTGTAAAGAAAACAGTACCCACTGTGTTAATAAATAAACGCAGTGACCTGGAGGGTGCTGGTGAAGGGTGGGAAATTTCCACCATGGGAGTGAGTGCAAAACCAGTGCTGTTGCCCGGGCTAAAATAAAGCCATATAGCTTTGTTTATAATCATCTAAATGCTCATCAAGTCTTGCCAGAGAATCAGAAACGTTTGTTGAAATAGAAAAATACTGTGTATTGATAAACAATAGCACATTAATTGTTCTAGTTGAAACTTTTGTTTAAAAAATGAACTAAAACCAGCTCCAGAGAGGTAGCTCTGTGGCAGAGATGCTTTCCTGCATTTGACCCCCAGCACTACTGCAATATATTCCTTAAGGTAAACAACAATAAAATCTTTACCACTAATCTTTATCATTAGAGTATTCCATGCTTTTAAAAATTCATGAATTTAATCAATTTTTATCCAGGTTTATGTAGGCTCTCAGGACTTGATGCAAAGCGTAGATTTGGTCTCCTCTGTGGAGTTTATCTTCTAGGTAGGGAGACCTCTATTCTTGATTCGTAAGTTATAAGAAAAATCGACTGACTTAAACAAATGTTTTATCTTGGCATTGTAATCCACAAAACATCCCTAAGAAAATAACCCTAAGGTCTTTGCTGTCTCTCGTCTCCTTGGTCTGCAGGCCCCGGCTTCTCTTCACTATTGCTCCTTGCTCAGGATGCGTCTTCAGATCAGTGGCCCAGTCTGCTCCTCTACAGCTATTTTCTCCTACCTTGTCTGTGGATGAGTTTCTTGCTCATCAAGGCTAATACTTAGGTCACATTCTTGTAAAAAATTAGTGAAGTTCACAATCACAAAATTAACTTTAAAAGTGAACAATTCAATGGCGCTTAATACATTTAAAATGTTGTACAACCACAAGTTCTATCTGGTTCCGAAACATTTTCATTGTGCTGAAAGAAAATCCTATACCTTTCAAGCAATAACTTCTTTTTCTCTCCCTCCTCCCACCCCAGGGCAGCTATTCATCTTCTATAGTCTGTAAAGATTGCTGTATGTGGATATTTCAAGTAAGTGGAATCATATAATTAGCGACATTGTGTGTCTGGTTTGTTTCATTTAGTGTAATGTTTCCCAGGTTCATACTATTGTTGCATATGTCAGAACTTCATTTCCTTTTATGAAGAAATCAATAATATTCCATTGTACAGATATACCAGAATTTTTTTATTCAACCATACTTTCAACACTTTGGTTGCTGTGAATAATTCTGCTATAAGTAGTCATATATAAGGATTTCTTTGAGTATCTTATTTTACCTGGTTTTATTTTGGAATAATTTTATACTTAAAGAAAATCCGAGCTGGGTGTGTTGACACACATCTATAATCTCAGTACTTGGGAGGCTGAGACATGAGGATTGCTGTCAGTTCGAAGCCAGCCTGGGCTATGTAGTGAGCTCAAGGTCAACCTGAACTGCATAGCCAGACTGTGTCTCAAAAGAAGAAATGAAGGGAGGGAGGGAGGGAGGGAGGGAGGAAGGAAGGAGGGAGGAAGGAAGGAAGGAGCGCAAAGATAATGCAGAGGGTGCCCTATTCCCGCCCAGCTTCCCCTTCCATTAACACCTGGCACACCCATGAACATTTGCCAAAACTAAGACAATGACATTAGTACAGTGTTATTTACTAAACCCTGGACTTTATTTGGATTTCCCTGGGTGTCCACTAATCTCTCCCTGTGTTCCATCCCAGGCTCTGGCCCAGGACGCTGCATTACGTTTAGTTCTCATGTCTCCATCATCTCTTCTCTGGTCTGTGACCCTGTAGTTTCTCATTCTTTCCTTGCTTTTCATGACACTGGCAGTTTTAAGGAACACTGGGCCATTGTAGAACTCCCCCAATTTCAGCTTTTCTGATGTTTGTCTCTTGATGGGACTGAAATTTGGGGGAAGAACACCACAGAAGTGGCTCTGTCACCTGACATCATGGCACATGCTGTCGCTGCGACTTGTGGCTGAGATGCTGACCTTGGCCTCCATTGCCAAGCGCCAGCCAGGCCCCCTCCAAAGTCCCATTTCACTGCACTCTCTGTCTTCTGCCACCGAGTCCCACCCAGCTCTGGAGGGTGAATCCTTACTTAGAGTTCTTTGTCTCTTTCCCCTCACTTTTTACTTCTCCCATCAAGCATTCACATCAGTATGGACTCATGAGTATTTATTTTATATTTCATAACCACTTAAGGTCATGTCACCAATGCTTGTTGGAAAGTAACAGATGTCAAGTGAGGGCAGACCAGAGGGCCTCAAGGGTGAGGGAGTCCTGGGTTTGATGGGTAGCTGTCTTGCAGCACGGCGAGGGGACCCAGGGCCAGCTCCGACAGAAGGAGAGCTTTGAAGATATTTGCTGGGAACACGTAAGGCAGTCACAGTTGCCTATAGCTAAGATTTTTAGAGGGCTTGCTTAGTTATGGCTAAGTTCCCTGATTGTTATCTCTGTGTTGCTTTCATCAAAGAATTTTATTACTGTTCCCAAGAATTAAGATGCTTAGTATAACAATGACAGGTTTCAAAGAGAAGGCATTTTTAAAATCCACACTTGGGAACATTGTAATAAATCCATAAAACACTAAAGTCAAAGAGAATATGCTTAATACATGCAGAAGGAGCAAAGAAGTGCTCTATAAAGGAACTACATTTAAACTGTTGCTTTCTGAAACAAAGTTGCGAGACAGTGAATATTGTCTTTAAAGTGCTCGGATTGGATAACTGCCAACCAAAAGCTACGAATTCATCCAAACGATCATACGAGAGTTCAGGAGAAATGAAAATGTTTTCAGACTAGCCTTGAAAATTTTTCTACTAACAGATTCTCAATGAAATATAAAGCTGAACCCGGAAGGGAAAAGTGGGATGGAAGAATTGGAAGCAACAATAAATGTGTGGATGTGTCTACAGAAGAAGCGATGCAAAGCAACGACGGCAGCAGCTTATGGAGGGGATAAAAAACACAGTGGGTCTAAAATACTGACCAGTGCAACTGTCCTTTGGGATCTGAAGGGGATTGTTCCAGGACCCCCCAACCCTCTACGTGCTCAGATCACTTATACAAAGTGCTGTCGTGTTAAGGATAACACACATCTTCCTGTGCACTCTAGATCCCCTCCGGGTTACTGTACTGCCTGGTATGATGTAACTGCTCTGGAAATAGTTGTACTATGTATATATTTTTTGTACTGGGATTGAACCCAGGGCTCTGGTCCTAAGTTATATCTCCATCTCCTACTCTTTTTATTTCATTTTTTAAATTTTGAGACCGGGTCTTGCTAGGTCAGTAAATCGCCTGAGCAGGTCCCAAACATGTGATCTGGCGGCTTTCACCTCCCGGCCTGCAGGGATGATGGCGGAGGGGGCGCCGTGGACAGTGCCCGGCACTGCGTTGTTCAGGGAATAATGATGAAAAGAAGGGTCTGCACAGGTTCACTATAGACGTGGATTTTTTTTCAAATATTTTCCATTTGCGGTTGGTTTCACTGCAACGAGGGACCCAGGGAGACATACTGTAGTGGTAGTGACAACCACGTGGGAAATAGATCTTATTCAGAATTGAAGTGAATGCCTTGACTTGTTGAGGAGAGAAAATAGATAATGATTGATTTTAGATTCTGTTAATCATGCATGTGATTTTTTTTTTATTTTGATGAGAACAACAAAGAAAAGAACAATAGCAAAATACCGATAACATAGACAAAAACAATACAAATGATACAGGTTTCAGGACAAAACGACAGGAATTAACAGTGGCTGTTATATTACACATTGTTATCTTCAACCAAGTTGCTCAGATGACCAGATGTAGGTCTTGCATCTGTTTCTGTCCAGGGTGAACAGGTCCTGAGAACAAGGTACCCGCGGATGAATAGAAAAATAAGAGGAAAAAGAAATACAAGAGAGACAAAATTCTGGGACCAGGGGGCTCACAGCCTCTCGGACTACAGCCTCGAATAGCATTTTCAGTAACCTTTGATTGAGAACGAAGGAGGCAACTGAGCTAATGGGAGGCTATCCACCGTTTTAGCAAGGACAATGCAACTCAATTATCATAGGCCTGAGACTTGACTAGGCAGCCATCATGTTACCATTCCTTCCCGCATATCACAGCAAAGCATTTAGTGTTGACCCCTGGGCTTCTAATGCTTTTGCTAGATTTCCTCCAGAACCCAACAATCAAGGCTTGGTCAGGCCTGAGGCAATACATTGAAAGAGTAACTAAAGAATGTCCTTCTCCACAACCAGATGTAAGAATGCAAGATTGATCCAAACCATTAAAGAGAATAAAAAATAAAAACAAAAAACACATTAGAAATGATACAGAGTTTCACTAGACAAGATGGTAGCAATTCATCAATGGTTGTCATGTTATATATTGCTGTCTTCAAATTAGTTGTTCAGATTACCAGAGATAAGCATGCAAAATTGGTCAAAATGAAAAAAAATTAGGCATTAACTGCTTATTTTAATAAACCATTAGACTTCAGCAGTACAGTTATCCCAGCACACATTTACATTTTTTCTCTTCTTCCTTCCTTTCTTTTTCTTCTTTCCCTCATCCCAGTTGTTCCTTCCTTTGAGCAATTTCTTTCTCTTTCACAGTATCTATTGTACATTTTGGGTTTTACTTACTCTTTCAGGTTCTTACACTAGGAAGACAATACAATATTTATGCTTGTGGCTCAGATTTATTTCACTTAGGCTTGTGAAATTTTAAAGAATAACTATAAGTTGGTTTAGATTTTGTTAAATATTCATTCTTTTCAGTATTTTCTGAGAAGTGACTTCTAAAGAATTCCAACTGAAGCTGATGCCATGGCTGAACCCGAAAAGGAGGGCAGGAGAGGAGGAGAGGAGGCAGGCAGTGAAAACCCAGTCAGGGCCTGACTGCCTGGCTCAGGGGCAGAGTTCCTGCTTAGCAGGCCCGCCTCCTGGGTCACCCCCAGGACCCTTCACGCAAACAAACAAAGCAGCTGAAAGAAAAAAGGAAAAGAATTTTCAATTAAGACAACAGAATACGGAAAGGAAAGAAACAAAACAGAAAGTAAAATTAGTAATTATAATAAAGCAAGTACTTTGCCTAAACTTGGTAGGTCAAAGAGATTAGACTGGATTTTTTATATCTAGCTATATTCTGCTTATAAGCAACAGACCCAAATTATTATTAAATAGTAAGGTTAAAATAAAAATAGGAGAAGGAAGTAGCAGCTTTATTATTAACCAGACACAATGGACATCAAGGCAAGAATACCACTGGGCAGAGGACACGTGGCTGTGGGGCTGGAACCAACCCCTGGAAGAGGAGTCGCATTGGATGGAGGGGAGGCCTACACCTAGCACACACATACACTGCTCCGTATGGTGGAAAGGGACAACACCTGCGCTGTAGCATGTTTCAGTGCTTTGTACCTTTGTGTGGATGAAGCATGTCCAGGGTCTGGATATAATGTGCTTGGCTTGTCCTTTCATCTGTGGTGAGGCCTTTGGGTGGTCTCCATCTTTTGTCTATTGTGAATAGTGCTGGTATAAATGTTTGTATATCAGTAATTGTTTGTATAACTATTTTTTTAATTCACTGATTTGAAATGTACCAATTTGTCCTTTAAATGGGATTGAGAAGAAGAAGTACTGCACTGGTAAGAAGTTCAAAGTGACTTGCCCTAGGTTTCAAAGCAACCTAGAAACTCAAAACTTTTAACAGGAAACCACGGCCCTGTCTCAGCTGTCTCAAGTGTCAAAACAGAGAGTGTGTGACAAAATGATTAGCAGCTGGGTTGGGTATTGTGGCACAACCCTGTAACCCCAACGCTCTAGGAGACTGAGGCAGGAGGATCACAACCTCAACCTAGTCTGGGCAACTGAGTGAGTTAGTGAGATCTTGTCTCAAAAAGTAAATAAGTAAATGGATGAAAGAATAAATAAACAGAGCTGGGGAATGTAGCTCAATTAGAGGGTTGGAAAAAAGAAACAAGAAAGAAAGAAGAAGATGATTAGCAGGTGTGAAGCTCTGCATGGTGCCGTGGAGCCAGCAGTGAGCACTTGACGTGACCCCTGATGCCGCAGAACCAGTTCCCACGTGGAAGGTCAGCGCATGCTGTCTCTATTATGGCCAGAAGAGAGATTTTAGAATTGCAAAAGGTGTAACAGAGTGGTTGGACACCAGCAAAGGAGTTTGACAAGGCTGTCACATCTGCTCAATATTTCTGCTGAAATAATCCTGAGGATTGCTGCTGATGGTTACCATAGCAGTACTGAGGCTGGCAGAAGGAGATGATGTAATCTCAAGCGTTCTGGTGACATCCTGGCTGCTGAGTCAGTGGTTCCCGCCCAGGGGACTCAGGCCTTGGGCTGGGGCGACTTACATGCTGATGGGGGCAGCTCTTCAGCAGAATAGTTTAGCTGCAAAACAAACTGGAAGTGAATAACAAAAGGAAAGGCTTATGCTGCCCACTGTTCACGGCAGGCAGTGAAAACTATGGCCCTCTGCCTATCAGAACCCAGCAAAGGCTTAGACAGCAGGTAAGCAGGGGGCTCCAGAGCAGAGCGGTATCCACCTGAAAGCAGCCAGCACCACGCAGGCCCATGCTTGGTTCTGACCGAGTCCCAGAGTTTGATTAATATGAAATAGCTGTTAGCAGAACCTTAATTTCCAGACGTTTGCCAGAAGAGGCAATGAAGAGCAGCACAGAAATGCATCTGTCAAGCTGAGGAGACTCCGTGTCTTAGGGAGGAGAGGACCTCCGGCTGGAGGAAAGTGTCGTGTTCCTAGAATCCTGGAACATTTCCTGCTGAAAGGACTCTTGGTTTTCTGTCAAATAAATCTGAAAGAACAGGACTAGTGCTCATCAGGACAAGCTTGTGCATGTGGGTCTCTCAGGGTGGTTGTGGCAAGGGTGCTCTGGAAGCATCCAGTGCTAGGGCTGGGTGCTTGGAACCCACTTTGAAAATCAAAATCGATCTTTTTTAGATGTTTCAATGTTCTCATTGTGGAAAATTTACTGAACATTGGAAGGGACAAGAGAAAAATTATGCATATTCCCACACTTAATCAGTTCCCACTTTGCCCTTTTTCTTCAGTATTTTATTTTTCTGTAGTTTTTATATAACTGGGATTTTTATATTTCATTGACTTCTTGCCCTTTTTTTGGTGTTTTGAGACAGGGTCTCACTTGTGTAGTTTAGGCTGGCTTTGAACTCACGAGGTAGCCCAGGCTGGCCTCAAACTTTGTGGCAATCATCCTGCCTCAATGCTCCAATGCTGGGATTACAGGCATACCCCACCAGGCCTGGCTGATTTCTTACTTTAAAAAAATTGCTTATTTGTACATATATTTCTGGCTTTTATTCTGGAACCAATGGTCATTTTTGGGTTGGGTTTCTTAGAGAATTGCTATTATATTCTCAGACAGAACAAGGAAAATCAAGACCTAGAATTGTATGTACATGGCTTAGATTTGAGCAAACTCTTTCTCTAATAAATCTCAGAGATGTTGACTTTCCCCCTAAGTTTAGTATACTGGTGAGTCTTCGGGAACTTTCATGTTTTGGGGGAAATTTTCATTGGAAAATTGAGTATGCTGTGCAAATTTATCCCCAAGATTATTACCAGAAGATTAAAATTTGGGTATCCTAGTAGTGCAATGGGAACATGATGTCTGGGGGCTGAATTGGGGAGGAGAAATAAGATAAAAAACCAAATTAGGCTTAGACTATGCTCATTTAGAAATTGCTGTTGGGTGCTTTTTCCCTTTCTGTGTTTGTCCATTCATGCTTCAGAACCAATTTAAATCCCATCTTCTCTGTAAAGTCCTTTCCAACAAATCTCCCCTCAGATTTTATATGTTAGTCCTCAGCGTCTGACTCTGGGACTGGGAAGGACTCAAAGTGTTCGACAACCTTTAGCTTTTGGTATGCACCGTTACAAAGCTCTGTGCAGATCAGAAATGGCCACAGAGTTTCCTGCCATTGCAAACTGGAATACATCTCCTCTCCCCTTGAATTTGGGTAGTCTCTGTGACCTATGACCAATGGTCTACGGTAGGAGAGACAGTTCCCATTTCTAAGCCCAGGCTATAAGAGATTAGCAACCTCCACTGTCCGTCTCTCTCTTGGATCCCTTGATTTGGGGACCAGCTGCCATGCAAGAGGTCAGACTCCCAGGTCCACCTTGCATGGGATGAAAGCAATGGTGACCCCCCTCAGCTGTTCCAGCCATCTAGCCCCATGTCAGTCATGCAGATGGAGGCAGCACACTGGGCACTACGGCACCAGCATGTGCTATGTAGAGCAGAACAAAGACCTCATGCATGGTCTAATTGAGCTGACCTACTGTCTCTACATGCTTGAGCCACCCCAGTGAGGCTCTGATGCCACGGATCAGAACAGACTACTGAAGTGAGTCATGACCCAGTCCTTGATCAATAAGTTATGCAACAGAACAATGTCATCGGTTTATATACTGCTATTATGCAGCAATAGATAACAAGTTCCTTGAGGTTGGGAACTAGGTCTTTACTACGTATTAGTACATGTGTGCAGCCTGTAACGAACACATTCATCATGGGGATTTGTACATAGGTGTAACACATCTCAGTTTCCTTATCCCTGTGCCCCTCTCTTCCTCCAAGCCTTTTTCCCTCCCCATTTACTAAAGCTCTGGCTCTTTGACAAGCATCCCAAACTCTGCTGTGCAACCAAACTCCCAAAATGGTCTTGTGAAATGGCAGGCTGTGACTCATCAGGTCTGAGGAGCAGAAATGAGGGTTCCGCATTTCTAACAAGCTGCCAGGAACTTCTGCTGCAGCTGCTCGTGGGTCACACTTTGAGTAGAGGAGCGTTCTGAGGTGCAAGGCCTATCAGTCAGCACATATTGGAGGCGCATTTGTATGGCTTTTCCAAGGAGTTTCACTTCTGGATCAATGACTTAAACAGCCTAATGAATTGAAAAGCACATGCCAGAAGACATTTAAAGCACAATTTCTTAAAGCTGTGGTCTCTGGATCCACTTACACTCATATTGCTAGAATTTGTTAAAAATGTAACTAAATCTCAGTCTTACAAAGTTGGCATAGGAAGGGCAGGAACCATCACATCAGATCATATGCCTCAGGTCATTCTTTTTTTTTTTTTTTGGCATAGGGAATCGAACTCAGGACCTTGGCAGGCAGGTGCTGTGCCCTAGGTTCATTCTTATGCACTTTGCAACTTGAGATCTACTGGAAAAAGGGTAAAAGCACTGACTCAGGAGACCTGGGCCCTGCTCCTAATGTGCACCCCCTAACTAATGCCAAGCAATAGCTTCACCCTTCTGGCCCCACCACATCTATTCACAGGTGGGGTGTACCCCACAAAGCCTGTGGTAGGCCAGCTGGACCTCCCCTCTCTGGCCCTCTGCGCCCAGGAGCCGGGAAGGACACATGTGTTTCCTGGGGGGATGGCCAGCCACAGAGCCACCATCTTTGCTGTTGTTGTCATGGGCACACTTGGAGGTAGATAAGATCAGAGCACACAATGCAGGAAGTGCCCTTTCGCTTTTGAAGCCAACATTAGTGTCAAGGCCAAAGTCTCCTCAAAATAACATATACCTTTCTTTGATATTGTAATTACACTCAAATCATTTCTAGAATTATGTTTTGAACAGTGACTGTGCGGCCTTTAAGGTTTCTTCTTGCCTTGAGCACCACTGGTAAATGTGTTCATGATTGAATTAGCAGACCTTTGATTTTTAAAAGGGCTTTTCAGTGCTCTTTTATGGTAGATTAAAAAGCAATTTACTAATTTACAGTTCACAGAAATCCCATACCCTCCTTGAGTTTTGTAAATGAATTCTGTGCTAGTCAGTGTGACTATGGCTCCAAGTGCTTCATCTGGGGACAGCCGGTGTCATACACAACCCTAAACTCCCAGTCATATCATCAATACAGCGCACCCCGTGAGCTCCTCTTGGTGCCCCGCGCAATCCCTCCTCAGCAATACCTTAATTTGCAGCTGTCCACTTAGAGTCTCCAGTCTGCAAAAGGGAAGTTTAATCAACAGCACTGGGAAGCGCACCCTGAATTACTTCCTCATCTCCTTTCCAATCCTTGATTAGCGCAAGTGATCACAGTGGAAGGACAACTGGAAGAAAGGGCGACTTACTCAGGGCTCTTCCCGCTGGCCATGGCTCCCTCTGTAGTGGAGAAGGTGAGTCTGTACCGGAGGCCCTGGTTAGAAAGAATTCGTTGTCCTCAGCACCACCAGGGGCAGCAAGTACGGTTTGACTGTGTCCCCCAAAAGCACCTGTTGGAAATTGAATCCCCAGTGTGGCAGCACTGGATGAGGGGCTGGGCAGAGGGCATTGGGCCCTGTGGGGTCCACCTTCATGAGTGGATCAGTGCCCATCAGGAGGGCGTCCTCTCATCCAAAGGTGAACTCGGCACCCTTCTCTTTTTCTCCCTTGCTGTCTCACCTTCGCCTCTCCTCTTGCCTTTTGACTTTGAACAACACAAGAAGGCTTTATTCTCATGCTGAAACCTTGATCATAGACTTCCAAGATGCGAAAAGCACGGGGGACCATTTCTTCTCTTTGTAAGGTGCCTAGTCTCTGGCATTTTGTCAAAGCAGTGCAGAAAGCGCTAAGACCTAATAGCAGCAGTGACCAGTGAAAGCAGGTAGGACAGTAGTAACAATAATAGCAGTAGTGATGACTGACGAAAGTACAGTTCTTACTCTCATGTGTTAGGAGGTGAAGAAATTAAGGTACTGATTAAGTAACTTTTGCAGTGTCCCAGAGGTAGTAAGCAGAAGAGCTGAGATTTGAACCCGAGGAGTCTAGCTCCGCACCATTCACCTCCTGGCAAACAGGCTCTTTCCACACAAACCCACTTAGTTTCAGCCCCGTGCCTGGTTTCTGAAAGGAAATGTCTAGTATTTCTACTGAGGGCAGACGTGCAGGTCAGCCGAGAAAGCGTTTAAAACCTAAAAGCATCTGGAGAAAACGTCTGACAACTTGGTTTATACTTTTTTTCTATTTTCCTTTCAAATTCAACTGTAAACTACTTTTCAGCCTTTGATAAGTCAGCTCAAGTCTGCCACAGTGGAACTGAAAGATCTGAGCCCTTGGCAGATAGCTGAGTGTTGGCACTTGGTAGCTTTCTGGGAATGAAGCTGGCTCGTTTGGAGATGCAGGCAGGCCTTCTGCCCTTTGCCAGCTGCCTGCCCGAGGGAGATGGTGGTGAGCCGCGTGTTGGATTGGCCTGCCCTGCGGCCGTACAGAGGCGCTGGCTGCAGAGGAGGTCTTTCCTGGCTCTCTCAGGGCTCTGACTTGTGCAGTGAATTCAGATTGGTGAGGGAAGTCGAGGAGGGGTTGGGAGACAGGTGCCTGGACTGCCGAGATGATTCAGAGGAGCCCTGGGAGGGTAGGGGACTGAAGCTGCGGAACCCAGGTGTGGACATGACGCCGTGACGTGTGAGCCTATGTACTCCCCAGAACCTCCTGCAAAGATCACAGTTCTTTCAAGTTGGAGAATATAGAGCCTGGTGTGCTTGATGAAACGTTAACACTCCTCAGTTGTATGTCTTCTTGGGCTGGGAATAAAAGCTAAATCATTTCTTCTAAAGGTAACCCCTTCATAACTGATACGAGACGAGTAGTGAAAGAAATAGGACTTCAGAGCCTGCTCTCCCCCTCCCTTCCCTCTGACATGTTGTATCTTGCTTTCACCCTTCTCCTACGGTAGCAGAAAGTGCCCCCCGACAGCCAGTCTGTTAGTTGCCCAGGTAACAGTTGCTGTTACAAGTTCCTGTTAATTCTGTCTCTTAGAAACTGGTCTCTTCGATCCCCAGTACCGCAAAAAAAAAAAAAAAAAAAAAAAGAAAGAAAAAGAAACTGGTCTCTTGGGCTGAGGATGTAGTTCAGGGGCACAGGCGCCTGCCTGGCAAGCACAGGGTTCTCAGTTTGATTCCTGGTACCAAAAAAAGAAAGAAAAGAAAAAGAATGAAACTGGTCTCTGCATATGGTCAGAGCCAATCAAAGACAGCCAAGTATGCTACCTCTGTACTTCTCTGCAACCCCATAAAAACCTCCCTCCCTGAGCCTTCAGGGCCTGATATTCTGGGAATGATCCTGATTAGCACCCACTGACATAAAATAAATCTGCCTCCAAATCCTGGGTGTCGTTTTGCTGTTTCTATTTGCCGTTGCGTTACCATGGAACGGCAGGTGCAGAGGCAAGTCTGGTTCTCTCTTTCCCTGTGTGGGGGAGGCTGCAGGTCTTTGTGCAGAGCCAGTGACCAACCAGCAGGGGAAGCCCAGCAGCCAGGAAGCCTGGGTCTCAGGTGTGTCTGGGACATGGGAGGCAGTATGCGTCCCCTGTTGCAGGACCTCCTCTGGGGATCAGCATGCCACCTGGACCCCGGTACCTTTCTTCCCTGAGCGCATGCTCACCTGGCCAAACCGGTGTGGCATAGCCTGTGGGACAGATTCAAAAGGAGTCCTGAGCACTTGGAGTGTGGCCTTCCCTGAGTTATCCTAGATTCAGAGGTGTTGGTGACACCACTACAGAGCAGGAATGGAAGGTGCTGAGTCGGGGACACAGCCACCTTAGAACTGTTGTGGACTCCTTTCACGTTCCAAATAGCTCGGACTGAGATTTAACTCCTTCATCAGTTTGGAAATGATTACATTTCCCCCCTCACCCCTCCGGTCACCCTAACTGCCAGAGAAATGGGAGTAGCCCCTCATCTTTGTGTGTCTGACCCCTGTGTGGGCTTTCTTCTGACCCTACTGTACTTCCTCCCAAACAGGGCCCCTTCTCTGTGCCTTCGCCTCTTCTCTCTAGCTTCCCCTTCTCTGCATTGCCAGGCTGTCCCCACCTCTGCTCGTTCTGCTCTTCCTGTTTTCACAGATTAGCATATTATAGTCATTAACTGACAGCCACCCTGAAAGCAGTGCGGCAAGGAGAAGTGTTACTGCCAGATTTCACCCAAGTCCTGTGCCAGGGCTGAGTTCTGCGGCTGCTGTGAGACTGCAATAAACTAGGGGCTGCACTTACATTTCTCACCTTTCCTTGCTGGCACCAGGGACATGGGCTGAATGTGGGACAGTCAGAGCATGCTGGCACCTTCTGCATGCATTGCATATCCTTTCAAGAGACAATTGGAATTGGTACGTAAACATATCACATCTTAGTCCCTTCACTTCTTGTCTTCCCCTCCCTCCAATCCTACAATGAGTATATTCAAGAAGGAAAGAAAGCAAGAAAGGAGAGAAGGAAGGAAGGAAGGAAGGAAGGAAGGAAGGAAGGAAGGAAGGAAGGAAGGAAAGAAGGAAGGAAGGAAGGAAGGAAAAAGAGAAGAAAGAAAGAAAGAAAGAAAGGAAAGAAGGACAATTGGGAGAGTCTCTGCTGAGGGTTCGGAGAGGGAACAGGGAGGGAATTCTGTAGGAAAATAGTCATTTCTTTATGGAATGAAATTGATCGCGTGGTAACCCAGAAATGAACTGGCTTCAAAATGAGGTGTTAATAGTTTTCTAGGACTCAACGTGAAATATCCATGTACTTCTCATATACCTAAGAGAGACAAAGAGCTGAGAATGGTGAGGAAGAAGGGTTGTTAAATGAAGATTAAAACACAGCCTTGACCATCTCTGCCACCTGTCCTGGCGGCCACAGGTTCTCCGTCTCCACTCAGAGGTCAGCAGCATCATGGAGCAGACGCCCACAGGGTCTGAGGACACTCTGTGCTTGAAGGAAAAGACTTTGTGTGATGTCCTGAGCCCAGTGCCATACAACACACCTAGCAGGGTGTGTTGCGCTATGCCGAGCACTGTTTATACATAGGATCCCCCAGCCCTCAGGCCAGCCCTACAAGGAAAAGAAAATGACTTCCCCACCTGTCTTGGTTACTTTTCTCTCGTTGCTGAGAAAAATACCCAACACTCAAAATGAAGGAAGGAAAGGTTTATTTAGCTTACAGTTTATGGAGGTTTCAGTCCATATTTGGCTGGTTCTGAGGCAGAGTAGCACATGGCAGAGGGCAAATGTTCATGGCAGCAAACAACCAGCAAATGTGTGGAATTGCAGGCAAGCAGCCTCTTTCTCTCCTTTACCTTGTAAACAGCCTGCCCCTACCCAGGGGGCGTGTAGCTCTCACACAGTCTCCATGCCCTCCTCTTCCACAGGCTCAGGATGTATACAAAGTAAGCACCCTGGCTTCCTGCTGAATCACTCAGCCAAACCTCCAGACTCCCCAAGTTGACACAATGTATCAACCATAACACCACCTCAGAGGTAGGGACACAGAAGCTCAGAAAAGTTAAATAAAATGCCAAAGTCACAGAGATGATAACATATCCAGATGTCCAATGGTGCCTTAAAATTTTGTTTTAATGATCTGAGGGGGTTGCTGTGCTCTCTGAGGAGCGGTAGACAGGCAGGACCCTGCTGTCTTTTATCATGTGGACTCCAGCTCCGAGTCCTAAGCAGAGGCCCAGGCTTGCATTTGGAGCCCTGAGCAAAGGGGGAAGAGGAAATGGACGGGAAGAGTGCTTTTTTTTGAGCTCGGCCTGAACTTGAAATCTGGCCGTGCTCACGCCCCTTCACATCTCATTTCCCCAGACTTGGTCATGCTAAGCACCCTGGCACAATGGAGAGAGGCTGGGAACATGGTTTTTATGAGCAGCTATGGGCCCAGCTAATGAGTGACCAGAGTGTTTGGAAGCCGGTAGGGTAGGAAGGAAAATGTGGGGGCAGAGGTGGGCAGACAGTTCATGGAAAACTGCCAGAGCACTGGACTGAAATTTTGCCTTTGTAATGAAAAAAAGTTAGCAAACAGTGTAAACAAGATCACAGAAAACACCAGACAATGTGGTGCATGCCTGTAGTCCCAGCACTCCAGAGGCGCTCCAGAGGCTCGGCAGCCCCTTCAGCAGGGTCAGTGCGAGTTCAAGGCCAGCCTGGTCTACAAAGTGAGTTTAAGGCCAGCCTGAACCAAAAGACCAAAAAAACACAAGGATCGTAGACGGTATGCTTAAAGGGCTTATCCACTTTTAAGGTACATGTAAGTGCCTGTGGAATATTGAAGCAGGTGAAGAGCTGCTAGGATCCAATTCTAGTGCTGACCAAGTATATGACCTTGGACATACTGCCCGTGTTAGCCTGTTTTCTCATCTGTAATACAAGCTCCAGTAACAGTCAAGAAGTTTAATTGGAATTTGCAAGTAGTGTGTTTTCCCTTGGTGTTCTGTTTTGCTTATTTAAAAACATCTTGATTTTTGTGTTTGTTCTTAAAAGATATTTTTGCTGGTTATGAAACTGTGGGTGGACAGTGATATTTTTCTTCCAATACTTTACAGATTTCTCCTGGCTTTGGTTGTTGCTGGTGAATTGTCAGCTCTGATTCCTGTCACCATTTCCCATCAATTCTGTGTCAGTTTTTCTCTAACTGCTTTCAAGATTTCCCCCTTTGGGGTTCTCTGCAGTTTGACTCTGGTGCACATTCATGGAGTTTCCTTGGTATGTATTGTTAATGATTTGCTGAGCTTCTTCAATTAACAGATTTAGGTCTTTTACGAGATTTTAGAAATGTTGGTCATTACTTCTTCAAGTTTTTTTCATCACTCCCTCTCTACTCAACTTCGGAACTAATTTCGTATGTGTTAAACACTGTGATTTTGTTCCATAGATCCATGAAGTTCTGCTCACATTTTTCAAGTTTTGAATCTCTGTTCTTCAGAATAAATAATTTTTCCATTCTTCAAAGTTACTGACTCTTTCCTTTGGCCCTGTAATTCACTATTAAGCCCATCCAATGAAATTTTATTTTTCATTGTTAACTTTCCATTGATGCTGTGTGTAGATTTCCTATTTGCTCGTTCTTTAAGACTATGTTTTCTTTAACGTCCTTGTACATAGTTTTTATAGCTATTTTAAGCTGTTTTATGGCAATTTTAATACTTGAATCATCTCTTGGGTCATCAATTTCATCTTCTTCTGAGTCTTGAGTCACATTTTCTAATATCTTTAAATATTTGAATTAAATCTGAAACATTGGGTGATACATTTTTAACACTCAAATTCTGTTTTATCCTTCTGAGAGTTACTGCTTTCTTTAAAATACAACACAGGCAACTAACTTGGCTGGGCAGTAGCTAAAATCTCATTCAGCACTTTTAGATATGTGGAGGCTACGGGGAACATTCTGCACTGTAACTAATTCAGTGATCACCTAGAGCTTTAGGCTGTCCAGTGTTTATATTGTTATTGTTGCAGGAGCTGATGCATTAGAGGCTTTTCCTCTATTGTCAGAAACTCAGGGGTCTGCTCCATTGCAAGGCATGCTAGCAAATAACCAACTGAGGCAGATCAAAGATGGCCCAGATTCTTAAAAATCTATCCGGCCAAGACGTGGGACCTACAGTCTTTCCCCTGGAATCTGAGCAGACTATCCCTCAGCCGGGGTAGTACAATAGAAACAGTCCTGTGTCTGTTTGCACCAACATTTTAAGAGTCTTCTGCCTACTTGTTTCTGCTTGTAAGAATAGTCTTAGTTTCATACAAAAATCCTGAGGCTTCTGTGTTATAAGTAGCCCAAACCAGCTACACAGAGAGGCTCAGTGGAGACATAGACTCAGCTGAGTATCTTGAAGGACAGTATGGAGGAGAAAGAGCCACGGCCCCATGGGACTACTGTAGGGGACCCCTGCAGTGAATCCCCAATTTCCAGCAAGGTGTTATGGAGCACAGCAAAAAGAAAGAGCAAGAGACAAAATGGCGATGCAGTGGGGATTTGGGTGACCAGTTGTTCTTGGGGAACAAAAGGCTATGTGCATCCTGAACCTCAGTATTTATTGATCACATTCACCTTAAGGAAACAGTGAGATGAACAGTGATGACTCAGACAGCAACGGTGGTCTTTAACTAATGAGGACCTTATGTTGATGACGGTAGTGGAGAGAGATGGCAGGTTAAGATGAAGTTTGTGCTTTCCCTCAAGTGAAACCTTTTTTTTATTACTGCTTGGTTCTCAAGGAACCAGGATGTCTTCTGCTGATCTAGTCTTGCCCTGGAGGTCACTGAATCATAGGACCACTGAGGCTTCAACTGTAACCACAGGCACACGGAGTTATGTTCCCACAGACCACAGCAGGCTCACATAGCAAGGTACTAGGCCTCGGGCAAGCCCTAATCACAATTTAATTACAAAATGATTTTTCCCTGAAAACTGTATAGATAGCCCTTGACAACTGCTAGCTTTCCAGCTTCCAGTCTTCTAATTCACCCAGCTTAAGTGACAGGCATCCATCATGATGTAGAGATAAGCTAGTGCCCCTGTTCAGAGCCACAGAGCATGATGTGTGCAAGACCAATAATATACCACTGTTCAGAGGGGCCTGAGATGTAGCTTAGGGACAGAGTGTCCGCTTATCCTGTGCAAGGGCATGGGTTCCACCCCCAGCACTTTCCCACAAAATTACTATTTTAAGTCATTAAATTTAGGAGTAGCTTTTACATAGTAACAGTTAACCAGAATATAAGCAATTTTATATTATTCTAAAAGGCAAATAATTCTTTTTAATGGAAATGACATGCTTGTATTATGCCTAGGTCACCAAGTAGTCACACGGAGGGAAATTTGCATATTGTATATATACTACACGAGTTTCTCCCCTCTCAACTGCTTCTGGAATTGCAGGCAGAGTCTCAGGAGAGAATGACTGGGCATTAGGGGGCACACTTTGTAAATCAGCTGAATCTGTGGTGGCAGAATCAGTAGTGCCATTATTGACAGATGAAGAAACAGACACAGTTTAACTAAGGATAAGTGGCTGGAGTGGCCACCATGGTAGTGTTAGGATTTGAATTGAGTGTTCCCAAATTCATTGCTTAGTTCAGAGAACATATTGATTGTTTATTGATTGATTTTGGACAAGTTAGATCAATGGGCATAGATGAGTTCAAAAATAGCTGCTATTAACCAACTGCAAGTCTTAAAAGGAAAATCAGGTGGAAGGCTTTGGGTCTCCTTTTCTGCACTGATCCCTGTTAACATCAATTAGGCTGTGCCCTGCTATGATATTCTAATTTTTAGCACAAAGAGAAAAATGAATTGATTTCAGCGTTGATGTCTCTTAACATTTAAAAGGAAATAATTCCACTGAAAATATAGGCACTTCAGCAATAGAATAAATGGCTTGACATTTGTGAGGGCAAAATAGTCAATATAAAGAGGATTTTAGTATTGAAAAATAAATCATTAACATGGCCATTTCTAAGTTCGATTTGGAAAACTTGAGCATATCATTAATATATTTTCCTTCTACTTTCTCTTGATTAAGGCAGCCTCTGTCACGAGGAAGGAGCTGGCTTGCCTGCTACCCCTGACACTTGGCTATTCCAGCAGTCTCAATTCTTTCCTCCTTCCTCACTGTTTTAGTACCAAAATAGGAACCATTACATGTTGAACAGATTTAGAGAAGGCGTTTCAGTATGCTGATATAGTGTTGTAAACCTCAGATGGTCACAGAAGCATTCTGGGAAAATCTATGTTCTCTCTTTTCCATGTCATGACAATAGATAGACAATAGATTTAATCGCATCCCCTTTGTTGTGCTTTAGTTTAAAAATGACCCTCAAAATTCTCATCTGCTCACAGGCAGGAATTTTGGAAGATGAGCGGGTCATGGGGGCATTATAGCTGACCTACTGTTAGGAGATGGGGCCTCTTAGGAAGGGGTGGTCACTGGGGGTGTGGCCTGAAAGGGCGTGTCTCTGTCCCAGCTCTTCTGTTTACTCATTGCTTTCCAGCTGCCATGATGTGCAAGTTTCCTCTTCCATGCCCCTCAGACATGCTTTTCTGCCTTGGAGTCAGCCTATTATGGATGGTAACCATGCACCAAAACAGCTCTCTCTTACACTGTGGGTGTTGGGTATTTTGTTCCAGTGACATGAAAATAACCAAGACACATCTCTTTGTAAATGTGAGCTGGCCTCAGTGACTTATTTTGAATGAACAGAATGTAACAGAAAGATGCTGTGTGACTTCTGAAACTCATTTGGAAAAGACAGCACAACCTCCTCCTGGCATCCTCTCAGGATGCTTGCTCTGGGAACACAGGCACCATGTTATGAGGAACACCAGGACACATGGAGAGGCCATGTCTACATATTTCAGCCAGCAGTCCCCACTGAGATCTCAACTAACAGCCACCATCCATATCAGGCAGAGGAGTTGGTAAGACCTGGACACACTTCACCCTTGGCTGCTCTTGGCAATCAGGTGAGAGACCCTGAGTGAGAAATGCCTTGCGGAGCCTAGTCAACCACTGGAACTGTGAGGGGAAATAATAACAAAACAGTTGTAGTTGTTGTGAGCCACTGTGTTTGGGGGATTTGTACAGTGCAGCAGATTCCTGGAACACCACGAAAGCCACATGGATTTTGCTCGGCTCCTCATGCTGTTAACGTGCTCACAGTTTTTCGGAGCTTCAGTCCTCCCAGTCTGCTCTGCCTGGCTCTGTTTGGATTTCTCCCCCAGACATACCTGTAACAAGGACCTGGCTGCAAGTTGTTGATTTGGGAGGTGATCACAAGAAGAAGTAGCGCAGAAGAAAAAGTAAGGTAGTAAAGGTAAAGACCCAATAAATGTTTCCAAGTAAGTTGACTACTGTTGTGGCCGCTGGGGCTGAGTTCCAGTAGGGGTCCTCACTAGAATACGGGGTGGTTGGAGCATTTGTCACTCCCATGCTTCATGGACCAGGCTGCAGGGGCGTCCACTCGTCTGTATGTCTGAGCTGTGCTTGCCTATCACCTGTAGATGGGTATCCTGCAGCTCCACAGTAAGCAGACAGAGGTTACCTTGCTACATACGCTCCATGTGGAAACCAGCGGCAGCGTGTGGAATTGTCCGTCCTCTCGGTGCTGAAACTGGATGGGTCAAAATGCATAGCATTATGTCACAGATATCTACCACATCTGATCTATTTCCCATATGCCATCTGGGAGAACTTTTCAAAATCCAAATCTGTTTTTACTGTACTCCCCTAATTCAGGTCCTTCAGTGGGTCCCTACTGCTCATAGGAACACAATGAACAGCCTTGTTGGGGTGGTACTGGAACCCTATCTCCAGCTATGCTCATACCAATCTCCGCAGCAAGCACCTAGCCCTGTTTCATTCCCCCTCCCCCAAGGAGACAGGAACTTTGCACATGTGGTTTACTCTGCCTAGAATGCTCAGCTCACCCCCACCTCCAAGACAGTGATCACCTCCCAAATTAACAACCTGCAGCCAGGTCCTTGTTATAGGTATGTCTGGGGGAAAAATCCAAACAGAGCCAGGGAGAGCAGACTGGGAGGACTGAAGCTCTGAAAAGCTAACTGTGAGCACGTTAACAGCATGAGGAGCCGAGCAAAATCCACGTGGCTTTCGTGGTGTTCCAGGAATCTGCTGCAGTGTACAAATCCTCCAAACATAGTGGCTCACAACAACTGCATCTAGTAATTTGAATGGATAAGGGGAGAAAAGGAAATCCAACCTCAAAGTTTCAGAGTTTAGTGGCAATAAAGACAATAGAAGAGTTTAAGAAAAGGGATTGTTTATAAATCCAAGGAGGGGTCCCAGATAGTTAGAAGGACAGGCAAGGCCACATTTGGAAGAATATACGGAGTTCCAGTCACCTTATCATGACAGGGTGTTACAGAAACGGAGGTGGTATGACAGAGGGCACCGAGAGCCACACAGGGATTTAAGGGATCTTAGTTATTCAGAGTGGTATTCTTTGGCAAAGAAGAGATTAAGTGGGAACTCATTACAGAATAGACAATTCTGAAGGGAGTAGAGAGGATAATTGTTTCAAGGCTATTTGAGTTAATGTCAAATGTGAGAACAAAGGGTTAGTAACTTAGGCTAAGAAAGTGAATTTAGACAGGCATTTTCTGAGTCAAGAGTAAATGATATAAAACAAAGGACTGAACATGATAAAAACAAGGGACAAAGATTTTACTGAGAGGAAAACACATAATTTTCCCAGTTTGGTCCATTTGTATCAAATAATGAAGAATGATTTTTTTTCTTTTCCACTTTGAACAATTGTTTCTTAGTAGCGGTGCTAAAGTTAAAATAGCAGTTAGAATGACTACAATTTTAGAAAATCTAAAGCAGATGTTGATAAATTGAAAGAAAGGACACAAGGTTAAGAAGTCATCTTTTATTTTTTTCCTAAAATGTTGTGGATTTCTGAGCTGAGCCTACAAAAATACATTACCATTCAGATTTGCACCAATGGTCAATCCTAATAAAATTCTTCTTTTTCTCAGGTGACTGACATGTCCAGATGGTGATTTCCAAAGTGCTAGATATGATTTTACATGGTAAAAATTGGGGAGGGGAACAATATTATCACACATTAAAATACTGACCATAAGCAGTAGTTTGTTTCAACTGCATCTCAATAAATGCCATTATTTAGGAGCACCAGCTACATGCCAGGCACTGTGGAAAATCCATTGCCTGAAAATAAGGTGCTTGAGTTTTATCTGCTGCTCAGATACCATCTCAGTTCTCAATGAGCTTCAATGACACGATGACAACTATGTCACAAAATAAAGAAACAACATGGCTGGACAGAGGAAGCCCATGGAGGGATAATTCGGGTCATAGATAGAGAGCAGTGCTTAGATGTGTTGAGGTTAGTTTGAAGCCCACCTCCACCACTGGCTGAACCATCTTGGACAGGTCACTTCTCTGAGCTGCGTTTTCTTTATCTGTAAATGAGGGTGATGATCACACTCCCAGAATGTGAGTCAAGAGTAAAGCAAAAGGATGCACATGCCCCTCACGTGGCGGGTGCACAGTGGGAACCCCCAAACGGCGGCTACAACTTGAGCTGAAGGTGCAGAAATGGTAAAGACCACCAAGGCAAGAATTGGATGTATCTGATGTGCTTAGTGGTTGTTAATATTGTTGTTGTCATTGATGCCGTGCTGGGGACTGAACCCAGAGCCTTCACACTGAGCTATGTGCCCAGTTCTTTTTACATTTTTTAAAATTTTGAGACAAAATCTCCCTGGTCACTAAGCCCAGTCTGGGCTTGAACTTGTGCTCTTCCAGCCATGGCTGCCCAGAGTGTTGGGATTATGGATGTGTGCCACCTTGCCCGGTGAGACCTATGACTTTAATTCTTTGAGCTTGTGTAAAACAGGAATGAGAATAGTACCTTCTCATAGTACTGTGTACAATGACAAGTGTTCACCAGCGTGACTGGTATTCAGTAAGTGCTCAGTGAGGGTTAACTGTTATTGTTACTATTCCAGCCTGCATTACTAGGAAACAGCAAACTTATACTAATAGCTTAGTTATTTTTCTTTATTTCTATGAGAATTGGAACATAAACTGGCCTTTTGTCCCCCTTGCGAAATGAAGTCACCATATGCTGAGGTTCAGTAATAACTCACGGAGAGCAAGTTATTTGTTTTACTTGTTTTATTCCTACAGATTATAATTTTAGTATGGATACTACGGAAAGAAACTTAATAGCAAAAGCATTTGGGAAGCTCGGTTAATTATGGAGAATTCTAAACATAGGCCAACAGTAGAGACATTAGTATAATAAATCTCCACGTACTCATTTCCCAGCTTGAAGAGTTATTGGCACCCAATCAGTCTGGCTACCCAGGCTCCTCTCCACGTTGCTTCCTCATGGACATAAAATATATTTGTCAGTACTTCAGTATGTACCACTGAAAGAGAAACACTTTCTCTTTTGAGCTAATTACAATACTATCACCATACCTCCAAAATTAATCATTCCTCTGTATCATCAGATAATCCAATCAGTGTTCAGTGCTTTCTAATTGTATCATAACTTCTTTTAAAATTGATTTGCTTTATTCAGAATCCAAGCAAGGTACATACTCTGCATCTTGCTGTTATGTTTCTAAAGCATTTTTAAATCTCTAGATCCTCTTTTATCTTCTTGCTACTAATTCATAAAAGAAAGTGGATAATTTTTCCTGTAGAACTCCCTATAGAACACTCTGGATCTGCCAAATGCACTCCCAGAGTTTAAACATTCTTCTGCTCCCTGTATGCCTCAGGTAGCATCTAAACCTTAATTGTGATGTTTGTACTTCATGTTACATCAGGAGGTACGTGATTTTGGTTGCTGGCTTTTTTCTACAATTAATAAGTAGGTTCCAGTGTTGCTGACCTAACCCATCATACAAAGTTTACAACAGGGCTTCCACCTAGTAGTTTTAGCTGCCAGCTGAATCTATAGATGGCTCTGAAGATCTGGGGAGATCCATCATTTCATTAAGAGATTGAAAAATTGTTACAATTTTATCTTTTTCTATTCTGTATTTGCTTACAATTTTTTCTGTGGAAAACATTACTAATAACTATGGGGTTATCTTGAAGTATTACTAGGAAAGAAAAGATAAATAATTGATTTCTTTTATTTGTCAGTTTCTGACTCATGACTTTCTCCCAAGCATCCTGCAAAATTATTGGTTACTTCTTTATCTTTATGCACTTAGGTGTTTTAATGTATATGATGTATTGTGACACATGAGACCTGTTCTCATGGTGAGACTCTTACATCTGGGAGCAGGGGTCATTTTTTCAAGTTGACTCTTGTGTTCACTGATATGATCTCGGTTGTCTTTGATGCATTTCTTGCTTTCTGGTATAACAAGATAGTCCAGGCTCATCTTGTACAACTAGGGTCAACCACTTCTCTAAGAAGTCCAAATTCCTGTTAGTAAGAAGTTACATCTGAGACCACAATCTGGGGACTCATTTGCACATTATTCCTGGCCTGGCCATTGTTTCTAGAAGACTAGATTTCAAAGACTTAGCTGCAAAAACGAGGGCCAACAACCAGAAGACTGCAGGAACATGTTACCCCAGTAACTAATTTGATTTGCTATCCCAGTAAAAAGAGTTTTTAAATATTGTCAGAAAATCTGAAGATTGATTCCCCTCAAATGACAGCATGATAATAAAATGCTGTGTGCTGTGTGGAATTAGAAGTTACCCAGTAGAAGTGAAGACAAATTAGATGGGAGGCAGAAGGTCATGGATGAGCTAGGAGCGGTGAGTCTGAAGTCGAGGTAGGAAAGAAGAGTGCGGTGCTTCTGTCAGGGGTGCTGCTAACTGCGGGGAGACCTGCCTGCGCATAGAGTATGGCGGCAGATGTCTGCACATGCTCCAGTGTGACCCTGACATATCTCCTTTTCAACTATGACTCTGGACCCCAATTTTTCCTCTTAGTCACACCGACCAGTGGTTCTTAACATTATCTTTGGCGAAATTTTTACCAGTCTGTAGTGCTGCCGTAAAATTAAAGAAGGGAAGAGGAGGACGATGAGGAAGAGGAGGGGAAGGAACAAGAGAAGAAAAAGAACGAGGAGGAGGAGAAGGAAAAGGAGAGGAAGAAGAATGGGAAGGGGAAGGGAGAGAAAGGAAAGGGGAAGACGGAGAAGAAGCGGAACAAGAGAAAGAAGACAAGGGGAGAAGCTATGTATTCACCTACTGTTCTGATTTGGAAAGTAGCCTTCAAACACCGTTCTGGAGGTATGTGCTTGTTACTTTGGGGTGGTCTTGTTGTTGTAAAATGTCTTTCTCATGCAAAATTGTGATGATAATAAATGGCAGTTTTGATGTAATTAAGTTGGCAAATTATTGTTCCACAAGTTTGTCTTGTGAAATATGAACAGTCTGTGAAATCCAACATTGTGGAGCCTATTGGGGCCACACCCAAGGAGCTCCTGCTGCTGGTAAAGGAAGATCAAGGTGAATGCTCTTGGTTGGAGAGAACAAAGCCCAGGTCTGTGTGTGGAGGTGAGGGTGAGGAGAACCCTGGCTTTTTAGGGAAGGGCTTAATCTCTGTGGCTGAACTGGGGTTGGGAAAGGCCATAAATAGATAAGCAGGCCCAGGAGGGGCCCAGAAGGAGGCTGGCGGGGAGGGAAGCTCAGTCTGACCACCCCCAATGCCCCCATCAGTTTGATTTGGCTGAAAAGCATTTACTGGAACCCTAAGGGCTGGGGAACCCTGAGCACTGGAGGTTCCAAATGAACATGACCCTGTTCCGCCCTGTGGAGGTCACCAAGGGCTGCTCTGACCCTTTGACCAGGACTCAGTGGTACTCAGCACCAGACAGGCCTCCCATTTCAGGGGTCCACTTTCCACTCTCCTCCCTTTCTGTGCTTCCGTGGTCCCACTCTGGAGAAAACAGGACAGCAGTAATTTAAGTATAAAGTAGGCAAAAAGAGAGAATAGAAGGTTTAAAAGAGTTTTACTGGCTTCCATATTGTTTTGGAAGCTACACTGTTAGGTGGGGGTGCTCACTGCAGGCAGGCAGGCATGGGGCTGGCACAGCGCGACCCCTACCCTCCTGGGGCTCACAGACGCTGGTGGGGTGGGCATGGGAAAGGCATACACGAGGGCTCAGGCCGACCGCGCAGGGTGTAACGGGATTGTGCCAGGCCACAGAAGGCAGGCGTGTGTGCTATCAGCTGGGAACATGGAGACTTGTCCCTCAGAGGGCAACCTCCAGCAGGTAGCAGCCCTCTTTACCCTCATCAGCCTCTGTCTGTGCTCCCTCCCCACTCACAGCAGAAGACACCCAGCTTCACAGCAAAGGCCACTTCCCCAAACTCACTTTCTCCCCCGCATCCTCCCAACTTATGGCCTCACCTCCCCAGATGAGTCTCTGGGGACTGTTCCCATGCCTGGCATCATTTCGTGCCACTTTCCACAGCCTTGACCGAAGTCCAGTCTTCCTCCTAAAGAGCAGGTTGGCCCTCTGGAGTGCTCACATCTGTGCCTTTCTGAGGGCCTCAGATGCTCAGTGAGTTTCAGGAACTTACAGCAACAGTTCCTGCCCCCCTCCACCACAGAAGACCACTCTGGGGGTGTTGGAAAGGCCATACCATGTGGCCAGGCCTCCACCAGAACTGTGGAGTTCATGTATGAGCATCTCAGCTCTTAGGCCAGGAAGGCACCTTCGGGGGACCTCCCAGAGCCCCCTAGGAATCCAGCTCTGGTTGATAGCTAGCTTAATGACATGCCCTTTGTGGGCTGCCTTCCCTTTTTCTGTATCCTGTCCCATTCCCCTACCAAGGGTACTTTTTCTCTCACATCTGTCTCTGAGAAAACTAAGATGGCTCCTAGAACCTGTGCTTATCTTGACAAAGCCAGAGTATCTCCCTGCTTACAGCACCAGTGCAAACTTCCAGGCCTTGTCTCACTGAGTCTCTGGCTCTGTGGACCTTCGGTGAATACCTTCTCTTTCATGAAATATTCTGTGCTACCCACTGTGCCTGATTTTCTTCACATCTCCACCATTCCTCTCCTATCACTTTTATGAAGATTTTTAGATCAGTTTTGTTATCATTCACGTACTGTGCAATTCATCCCTTTAAAGCAAACTCCATGGTTTAAATCCCGTGGTGTATCAGTTCATGAACTTGTTCCACAGTTATGGGGAAGATGGCTGTGTTTGTGATTGTGTGGGGAAGATGGCTGTGGTCATGTTTGTCACCCAATGTGGAGTCCATGAATGGAAGCAAGATTATGCCAAACACTTCTGTTTGTGAACCAAATTGTTCACTGACAGAAGTGTTTGTGAGCCGAGGTATTACTGATAGAATTGATCAGTCATCACCACAATCAATTTTACAACATTCTCATCATCCCAGCCAGAAACCTGATCCTCATTAAGAGCTGCTCCTTATTTCTCTAGGAACATTCGTGTACAACCTTTTATGTGGGCACATGTTTTCATTTATCTCTGAGTGGAATTGCTGTGTTCTATGTTTAACATTTTGAGGAACTGCCAGACTACTTTTCATGAGGTTACACCATTTCATATTTCCTACTGGCCCGAGCCCTGTGCGGGTGCTCCAGTGTTTTACAGCTTTGATCATACTTGTTACTGTCTTCTAATTCTGGTCATTCTGGCAGGTATGAAATGGGTTCTTTTTGTAGTTTTGTCTTGCAGTTCCCTACTGGCTGTTGATTTTTTGATTTGCATCTTTTCATGTACTTACTGGCCACGTGTGTGTCTGCTTTAGAGAAGTGTCTGCTCAAATCTGTTATGGTTGATACATTGTGTCAACTTGGGGAGTTTAAAAGGTTAACTATGTGATTCAGCAGGAAGCCAGGGTGCTTACTTTGTGTACATCCTGAACCTGTGGAAGAGGAGGGCATGGAGACTGTGTGAGAGCTACATGCCCCCTGAGTGGGGGTAGTCTGTTTACAATGTAAGGGAAGGAAAGAGGCTGCTTGCAGCCATTCCTCCCTTTTGCTTTTCTGGTTTTGCTGTGTTCTGCTGCCAGGATCTGTTGCCCTCTGCCATGTGCCACTCTGTCTCAGAACCAGCCAAGTATGGACTGAAACCTCCACAAACTGTAAGCTAAATAAACCTTTCCTTCCTTCATTTTGGGCATTGGGTATTTTGTCTCAGCAACGAGAAAAAAGTAACCAAGACAAAATCCTTCATCCCTGGGCAGGCTTTGTGAGGTTGCGCATTACTCTGTGCTCAGTCATGGCACCACTTTCCCTTGTCCTTGCACACATGCACGCTAATGCCTGCTCCCTGCCCACTCCCTACTCATTTATTCAGTCATGCTTTCATTCAACAAATATTACTTAAGCTCCTAAAATGTAGCGGGTTGAGTAATGATGATGAGGTCCTTGCTATTGGGAAGCTTGGAAGCTTGCATTTGGGGATCAAATCCAGGGCCTTGCGTGTGTTCGGCAAGCACCCTACAGCTGAGCGACACCCTTCTCCAGGCTGACATGAAATACAGGAGCAAGCAGGCAAGGTAATGTAAGATAGCGAAAGGGCTGTGGCATCACATGACAGAGTGGTGAAGAGTGTTGATGGTGGGCGACACACGGCTGTTACTCTAGAGTTGGGGTCAAAGAAGGCCTCTTTTAGGAGGTTACACTTACGTGATAGCACAAAGCAAAACATAAGAAGCATCCCTGACGGAGGCAAGCAAGTGAGCAAAGAGCTCTGGAAGTGAGGAGGCCGCGGGGGCTGGCGCGGGAGGGCAGCTGCAGGAGCCGGCATGGGGCAGGCAGGGCTTTGCCTTCCCAGGATGGTCAGGAAGACGCTGACTGTGCTGAGGGCTCCTGGATGGGCGCTGCTGGGAGCTAGGGGGAGCAGGCAGGAAGCCGCGCGCACACAGGTGTCCTGGGGACAGGGATTAAAGCTTTCTGGGGCCTCCTCTGTACCTAACTATAGCTCTTCTCACATAGAAGCAAAAAGATATGAGATCCAAGAATAAATAAAAAACTGGCACTAGCCATTATTCTGTTTAAAATAGAAAAATAAAACCCAAACCATCACTACAAGGTGACAATTTATGGTGTTGGAAATGTCTTCGGAAGTCTTTTTAGAGTTTCGTGTTGAATGTTTATGGAAGGTATAAAATTCTTATAATGCCAGTGTTTTACGAACAGTGCAGTTGGCGACTCCTTTTAGCCTGATTCCTGCTTTCAGGAAATGTGGCTTTTCCTTCATTTATTCATATTGTTTCCAGTCCATCAAAAATAGACAAGATGGAACAGGGAAGTCCATTTGTACCTTTTGTTTTGAAAATACTTGCCAGAAGCACTTCAGGGTTGCCGGAGTGACTCCCAAGCTGGTGGTCCTCGGTTAAGTCTGTGTGTTTCTACCTCATCCTTGTATTCCTCTCCCATTTCTACCACCAGCGGGGTAATTCGGCTGGAAGAAGCACCCCTTCCAAGTTCAGTGCTATGAAAAGGGCGAGGTGAGGTGTGAAAATGACCTATATGAAGCCCCTGAAGGAAAAGGAGACACAGACTCCCTCTGCCCAAGAATGAGCTTCATGAAAGAGTTAGGGAAAGCTCACACTGCCAGATACACAGACATGCAGAACCATACGCCTGCATTTGTTAACGCAATGCGAAGGAGGAGGAGGGGATCTGAGAGAATAACAAAGCTGCAGGGCACGCGTGCAATGATTTTTCATTCTGTTTCGCTTCAGCTCTGCCCCTGCAACAGAGGATCTAATCAATCTGCCGGCTATTAAGTTTGTTAATTGATAATGCATACTAATTAGGCTGTGCGCAGTTACTTAAGAGACTTTGCTAAGGTGATTGTAGGCACAAGTCCAAATGGAGTTTAAAGTATTCTGTGTGAGGTTAAAACCCATCAACCAGAATAGATGGATTTTATATTATAACAGAAGGCACAACGTACCCATAAGTAGTTAATGCATTGCACAGTTAGCCATTATTACATATTTTAACTCTACAAAATAATTAAAAATGTAAAAACAGCTACTAAAAACTATAACTAAATCACATTGGTGAGGAAGTGTCAATGAGAGAGTGCTATTTTCTCATTAAGGTAAGCGTTTAATTTTCTCATTTATATTTGGGGACAGTCAGAGTGAGCAGGGCAGAAGATTCTGTGAGAAGCCAGACTTAGGGAGCTGCGTGGATACCAGAGGCACAGACAGTCTCCGGGGCAGCTGGGATGCCCATCCTTCCAAGGCCAGGCCTCCAGGGGCTGCCTGGTTGACCTGTAGAAACGTATCTGGGAGCTCAGGTTTGAAACATGTTTAGCAAGCCTAAAATCAGCTGCTGGTGGTATGGTGGGTGCCCTTCCCCACCGCGGGCTCCTCCTGTGGGAGCGGGCTGAGGAAGACACGCCAACGTGCCCTGCAAAGGTCGCTGGAGACAATGTTCTACAGGGATGGCATCTTCTCCTTTATGTCTGGGAGAATGAGTCAGTTCAGTTTAACTCCCCCCAGCATATGCTTAGTTGGGTCCAAAGAGATTTAGCCAGATTAAAATGATGTGTCACTCTGCCCTGGCGAATTTCTTAGAAATTCAGGTGGGTCAGGAATCAGATACTGGCTCAGAAATTACTTCATATGACAAGCGCTCATGTGAGAAGGTCAAAATTCCATAGGAAGCCTTGAAATCTCCTTGTTCTGGAAGATTCAGAGGCTTGCCTCATGGGCTCTGTATTCTCTCAGCCAGTAGACATCTCTTGAGTAGATTCTATTTTCCGAGCCCTGTGCACAGGCCTGTGGATACTGTGGTAAACCAAAGGGCGGAATCTTCTCCCCTTCACACAGCTTAGACACCAATGCATCTAGTGGATGCTGCCAGAGAAGCTTTCTACAATTGGAGACTTGTTCACGCACCTCCCTTCTTAAAAATGACTGATTCTGCCAGGTTGAAGTCCAAATTCTTTATATGACATTTGAGGTTTTCTAGCCTCATATACTTCCTCCTTTCAACAAAGTATTTTTTGAGAAGTTTCTGTATTCTACATACTATGTAAGGTGCTGGGCGTACATCAATACCCACAGGAACCCAATAGATACGGTCCCTGCCTACAGGGAGCTCACTATTGGGCAGACTGGAGTCATATTCAGGAAGAATTCTGTCCATGAATTTGGGTCTAAAGGTGGCTAATCCCTGGCCTTTGTAGGTAGAGTTATAAAATGGTAGTTGGTTATCCCCAAGAATAGTGTTTCAATCAAATTATTCGTAAAGGGCTGCTATGGCCAAGGCTCAAATGTTGGTGTCTTGGTCCCCAAAGCAGCAAAGTTCAGAGATGGGACCTTTTGGAAGTGATTAATATATAGGATCTAATTTCATGAACGGATTAATGCATTGATGAATTCATAGCCTAATGAGCTTATTAGTAATTGAGACCTAATTGGATGAGGAGGGCACCAGAGGCAGGACTTTGAAGGGTGTATTTTGTCCCTAACCCCTTCTTGTTGGACTTTTCTCTCTCTCCCCCCTCCTTCCCTCCATCCCGGCCGTGATGAGGGGAGCAGCCTTCCTCCGCTGCGCCCTTCTGCCTGATGCTTCTGTCTCACAGCAATGGTGCCAGCAGCCCATGGCCTGAAAGCTCTGATGCCATGAGCCAAAATGACTTTCTTCTCCTAAACTGTTTATGTCAGGTGTTTTTTCATAGTGACAGAAAGTTAAGCAACTATGGCTGTGATATTTAAAAATTTTTATTCTAGCATGTTTGCAGGCAGAATGTTTACACTCCTTGTGCAGAGCTGGTACGTGTACATAACACATCTTGATTCTTTTCACACCCCTTTCCCTCCTCACTCCCCTCTCTCTCCCTCTATTGATCACCTTCCCATGTGAGAAAGGTCTATCTCCCTACTTCCTGGTGCAGTAAAACCTTGTGAGCACAATTTGTCCCAGAAACATGCTTGTAATGCAAAGCCCTTGTATATCAAAGTAAATTTCCCAATGAGAAATAATGGAAACTCAGATGATTTGTTCCACAATCCAAAAATATTCATATAAAAATTGATTACGGTTGTGTAAAATAATACAAAATAATAAAGAAAAGACAAAATACAAAGATACATAAACAAATTAACCTGCACTTATCTTTGAAAACCTTCATGTCTGGTATGAGGGAGACACGGGCGGTTACTATGTAGGACAACGTTCAGCATCATTAACAGGACTGCTGCTGTCCACTGGTCCAGTGGGATCTTTTGAACTTTCATAAGGAGCCTATCCATTGGCACTGGCTTTCTCTTCCCTCTGAAGATTTCATGGATGTGTTCCACTATCAGTAAACAGACCCTTCACTCACACTGCCACAGACTTACTCGGGTGGTGCTTCTATGCAAAATTTTGCACTGTCTTACACAGCTCCCTAATCCCCTTTGAGGTGAAGGATTTGCCCACTTTTGTCCCCTCCCCTCCTCCTCCGGATGAGCGAGATGTCCTCCATGTCTCCTCCCCTGCTCCCGTGTCCTCCACAAGCTCTTGCTGTTGGGAGATTATCACTCACAATCCCAGGGAGACAGAGAGAGATAGATAAGAGACAGAGATAGACAAAGAGAAACAGAGAGAGGCAGACAGACAGAGACAGAGAGAAAGACCAAGAGACAGAGAGAGCAAGAGACAGGAGGGAGAGAGAGAAGCCATTGGCTCAGTGATGGTCATGTGGCATTCAGTGTCATGTAGTGCTAGTATAGCAAGCTGTCACTCCTCTATCAAGTTAAAGTTTATTGAACATGTTTGCTCGTCTTGCAGAACACTCACAGAACAAGTTATTCACAATCCAAGATTTTAATGTATTTTTTATTTTAAAGAGAATAAAATAAAAAATAAAATAACAACAGGTAAAAAAACAAAGCAAAAACAATAAAAATGATACAGAGTTTCAATATAGAATGGTAGGATTTAACAGTGGTTGTTATATTACATATTGTTTTCTTCAACAAAGTTGCTCAGATTATCAGATGTAGGAATGCAAGATTGATCAAACCATTAAAGAGAATAAAAAATAATTTAAAAACCATTAGAAATGATACAGAGTTTCAGTAGACAAGATGGTAGACGACTGGTGAATTCCTACCATCTTGTCTATTGTATCTTTTTTTTTTTTTTGCTCTTTTTTATGACGTGGGTTTCTCATATAAAAGAAATTGTGATATTTAAACTTGTGTGTCTAATTTATTTCACTTAATATTATGGTTTCAAGGTATATCCATTTTCCTATAAGTGACTTAAGTTGGTCTCACTTTTTGGCAGGCTATTATTTCATTGTGTGTGTAAATACCACATTTTCTTTATCCATCTATCTGTTGATGGACATACAGGTGCTTCCTAGATTGAGTTTTAAGGAGCTGTGCTGCAGGAAACATGGGGGAGCATGGGCCACTGTAATACGATGTTTCTAACTCTTTCAAGAACATTCCTAGAAGGGAAGTGGCTGGCTCAAATAGAGTTTCCAGTTTTCATAGTTTGAGGACTCCCCATACTGATTTCCATAGCAGAAATTCCCACTACAGCATAGAAGGGTTCATTTTCCCCTGCAGCCTCACCAGCACTTGTTACTGGTTGATTTCTTGGTGATAGCCATTTTTTCTTGAGTAAGATGAAATCCCAGTGTTGTTTTAATTTGTATTTTCCTAATGGTCAGGGACGTTGTCTTCATGTATTTACTGGCCATTGGTACTTCCTCTATGAAGTGCCTATTCATTTCAGTTGCCTATTTTTTGATTGGGCCTTTTATATTGAGGATGTCTACTTGTTTTAGTTCTTCTGTTTGTTTATTTGTTTTGCTTGTTTGGTTGCATTGTTGTTGCTTTTTTTTGAGACAGGCTATCACTATGTAGTGTGGGCTGCCTTGAACTCACTTATATAGCCTAGGTTGTCCTAGAACTCATGGCAATCCTCCTGCCTCAGCCTTCTGAGTGCTGGAATTACAGGCATGTGTTACCATGCATGGCTTGAGTTCTTTGTATATTCTAGACATTAGTTCTCTGTCTGAGGAATAGCTGATAATTTTTTTTATCATTCTGTAAGTTGTCTTTTCACTCTGTTGGTTGTTTCTTCTGATGTACAGAAGCTTTTAAATTTTGATATGATCCCACTGGTTGATTCTTAATGTTATTTTTTGTACAATGAGGGTTCTGGACAGAAAGTCCTTGCCTGTGCCTATAACTTCAAGAGTTTTATCTACTTTATCTTCCAGCAGGTTAAATGTTTCTGTTTTAACTTTTAGTTCTTCGATCCATTTTGATTTTGGTTTAGAACATGGTGAGAGATATGGGTCTAGAGTCAATCTTCTGCATGTGGATTGGCTTAAATATTTGTGAAACATATGGGGGAAGTGACATTAAAAAATTCTCATAGGCTAATGGACAAATTACTATTTAAAGAGCAGGAGTAGGTGACAAGTTTCACAGAAGACTACTACGCAGAGGAAGGTCTTTATTTTATTTCTACTCTTTAAGTGAACTAAGAGTTCTCACAAAAAGATTTGGATGCTAGCAGGAGGCTGTGGTGTGGACAGTGCACACTTAATTAACAAATGAATTGTGTTCCTACAGCGTGACCATTGAGCTTGGAGTTGATCCATACTGCTTTGTTTTAGCTATTTCAAGATGACTGAGTTCAATGAGTCTGTATAGAGAAAATTCACCTCTGAGTAGTCGATTGAAAGCATCTAAGAGAAAAAAAACCCTGGAGGTTCACTGTCTTTATAAGTCAAACATTCTTAACTTGATCAAATATCATAACACAGGAAAGGGGTTAATAACGATACTTTGGGATAACATAAGCCATTTTCAGGAATACTTTGTTCAACCATGAATTTTTCTGAGTTTGCTGAACATATATTTTAAAATATTGATGGTAGTATTGCATAAGTACAATTATTAATGTTTAGCAATCAGAAAAATACTTTTATTACCATGTGCCAATGGCACATTTATTCTTACTGAACCACAAAGTGAGTTGGATTAAAAGTTTAAAAATTAAAAAATACATGTGGAATTATTTTTCTTCCTTCTTGGGGACCAGGGAGGTGTTACGCTTTGCTATGCTGGTGCTATAATGGCTTTCTGAAAACTGAAGTGTTTTTTAAGTAGATTCCAGGTGAAAAAATAAACTAAACAGCCCTCAATTTGATGACGTCTATTCACTAAAAGTGAAGTCTTGTTTATGAAGACTGTTACCATATGCAAAGCCATGGGGGAAGTGGTAATTTTTGGACTTTTGCTGGAATGAATGGTAAATCTCTTACGCCTTTATTTTTATTTGTATGTATGAGTTGAGAAGATAATGAGTAGTAGTCTTTTCATACAAAGATTTGAAGATTGGTTAATCAGGATGGGTAAAATGCTAGAACAAATAACCCCCATGTCTCAGCGATGTAACGTGTAATTGGGTTTTGTTATTGTCCGTCTCAAGCCAAGGAGGTGTAGGTACACTGTCTCTGCCCACACGGCCTTTCAAAGACTCGGGCTCCTTGTAACTGCTGGCTCCCTCTTCCCCTAGGCCTTTGCCTCTGCCACTGGATCCTCTGAATTTAGCTGCCGTAACCAGGAAAGAGAGATGGCAAGACTGTCATGAAGGAGGCCTAGAAATGGTACCCAGCACTACCACCCACATTCCACTGGGCAGGACCCATCCCATACCTGCACCTAGCTCGAAGGGCAGCTGGGAAAGATAGTCTTGCCAGGTGCTGCGGCAGAAAGGAGAAAATCTGATGACTAGCCAGCCAATCTTCACTACCTGAAGTTGGCCCAAACAATAGCCCTAGAAGAAAGGTTTCTCAGCAAAGACACATTAGTAAGTCTCTTTCACACTTGGCTACATTGAGACAGTCACCACAGCTACATCACATACTAGATATCTTCTCAGAGATGTTTAGGAGATGAAATCTGATTTGTATAGCAGGGTTTGCACAAAAATACAGTAAGAATTCCAAGGAACATTTCCTGTTACTTTAGTACATGTTCAGGGTCAGCCACAGTTCATTGGTGTCTGAGCCTAAGACAGTGGGTGTGTCCTCACTTTGCCTGTCTGTCCCTTCTGTGGGTGCCCCTGGCATACAAAGCTCCTAGCTCTGTCCTACTGCTCTTAGCACTGTTTCCGGTCTAGTGGATACAACTTTTTTCTTACCATATACACCTTTAATTGAGAGTTGGAAGGTGCAGTTATTTAATTACATCATGTGATAATGAGGTGGACAGGTGCTAACTGGTCTACCAAGGAGTATAAACAAATTCCACAATTCATTCCAGCTTGTGTCTAAATATCCCCCACTCAAGCCTAATGTGGTCATAGTTGGGACTTTTCAGAGGTGGCTGAATCTAGGGTGTGTGGTGCTGGGGTCAAGGGTGTGTGATTACTAAATCAGTCCACTGATTGGTTTGGCATAGTTCTGGTGTGGATAATGGGAAGGCCCACTGTGGGTGAGAGCATCACCTACCCTAAGGACATGTAGCCTTCATTGCTTTGCTGCCTTCTGCCAGCTATGAACTGTTTCTCCCCTGTGATGCCCCTCTGCCATCCACTCTGCCTTGGAGCCAGCCGACTCTGAACATCTACAAACTATAAAACCAATAAACCTTTGCTTCTTTAACTTTGGGTGTCTGTCTCAGCGATGAGAAACAGTAACTAAGACACAATCCTTTTTTTTTTTTAAATAAAAGTACAAAAACATATCAACAAGCAGACACCAATTAGCATAAAAAATAGTACAATCACAACTGATCTATAGACAAGGTGACATGGTCTCAACAGTGGTTATTGCTTTATCCATTGATATCTTCGAAGTGTAAATATATGAACCCATATACAGACATGCAAAATAGGTCAGACCATTAATCCTCTCAACAACAGAAAAACACAAAAACCAAACATCCAAAGACAGAAAACAAAACAGGCAAACAACAACAACAACAACAACAACAACAAAAAACCACCAATAGTTGCTGCTTTGCATATTGATATCTTCAAAGTGTGTGTTCAGGATAACACATACAGACATACAATATTGATCAAATAACCCGTCATCAATTATTCCTTAGCATTAAGTGATATAATACAATAGTAGAACCATGTTAGCCCTCCTGCACATATGTATATTCATATATACATACATACATTTCTGTCTCTTTCTTTTCTCCTTTCCCTCGTCCCATCTGTTCTTTGTTTTTGAACAGATTTCCTTCATGTCTCTTAG